>PVJN01007540.1:0-68413 GCA_004026805.1 Lasiurus borealis | reverse complement strand
CTCTCTCCCTCTCTCTCTCTCTCTCTCCCTTCCTCTCCTTTCCCTCTCTCTCTTCTCTCTCTCTCCCTCCCTCTCCCTCTCTCTCCCTCTCTTTCTCTCTCTCTCTCTCTCCCTTCCTCTCCTTTCCCTCTCTCTCTGTCTCTGTTTCTTTGTCTCTTCTCTCTCTCTCCCTCTCCCTCTCTCTCTCTTTCCCTCTCCTTCCCTTCCTCTCTCTCTCTCCCTCCCTCTCTCTCCCTTCCTTTCTCTTTCCCTCTCTCTCTTCCTCTCTCTCTCTCTCTCCCTCTCCCTCTCTTTTCCTTTCCCTCTCTTCCTTTCTCTCTCTCTCCCTCTCTTTCCTCCCCTCTCTCTTCCTCTCTCTCTCTCCCTCTCCCTCTCTTTCCCTCTCCCTCCCTTCCTCTCTCTCTCCCTCTCTCCCTCTCTTTCCCTCTCTCTCTTCCCCTCTCTTTCTCTCTCTCTCTCCCTCTCTCCCTCTCCCTCTCTTTCCCTCTCCCTGCCTTCCTCTCTCTCTCTTCCTTTCTCCCTCCCTCCTTCCCTCCCTCCCTCCCACCAATTAAAGCACAAACTCTGGTGAGGATAAAATTGAAGCAGCGGCAGCAGAAGCACGTGCTCACTGCTCTGGAGGCCGGAAGTCCAAAGTCAAGGTGTGGGCAGGGCGGGTCCCATCTGGCGCTCTGATCCCCTGCCTCTGCGGGTGTCTGCCAGCTGTGGTGGCTCCAGGCCCTGTGTGGCTCCGGGCTGCTATTTCTGCTTTCGCCTTTTACTCAGAAAGCAAAAATCCTCTTCGGGTTCCTTTCAGTTAGCAGAAAGCGGGGACGAATGCAGGACTTTGTACAATCAAAGTGGTGCCACTCGAACTTCTGAAACGGGGGGTACCTGTTGGTGATGAGCAAACGGTGTGTGTTTCTATGGGCGGGTGGACAAGACAGCACCAGAAGTGGGTCTGGTAAGAGCCCAGTCCCAGGTTATGTTTACCTGCTCCTGGCAAAAGGCTTTCTGGCCTCCATTTCCTCCGGAGCATGTGTTTGGTATCAGATGCTGGGCCAGGAGAACGGAGAGGGCCGTGGGCAGACAGGCATAGCACCCTCGCTGTGATAACAGGTGTCCGGAACCTTCTTGATGGTCTAGGTGCCTAGTCACATGCAAAGTAGCCGGTGGCTCCAAGGGTTATGTAAGATGGGGAGGTCTACATGGATGTGTAATTAAGACTCACATACGATAAATACCAGTATGTATGCTTAAAAACTAAGAATAAGTACGGGTTCAGAGCAAAGAAAGGTTCTGTTTCTAACTCTTCCAAGGGAGAAACGTGACAGGCATCATGGGTGAGGCTGCCCTTTCGACAGGGCACGGTCACACATTCCATGTAACCACACTTCCCCGGGCTGCCCTCCCTGCCAAGGCTCATTTTCAACCAGAAAGGTCTGCAGAAAGGGTGCCAGGAGCCAGTTCCAGCATGGCATGATGGCAAGAGTTTCAGCAAAAGGCTGATGGAACATGGGGACTCAACAAGGGCTGAGTCACATATGTTTTTGCTTATTGGAATGGCTAAAGGCATTTCCCCCAAACCTGAATAGGATGATTGCTTGCTGCCAGACAGCTCAGGGCATCTTTTTTTAAAAATATATTTTATTGATTTTTTACAGAGAGGAAGGGAGAGGGATAGAGAGCTAGAAACATCGATGAGAGAGAGAGAGATTGATCAGCTGCCTCCTGCACGCCCCCTACTGGGGATGTTCCCTCAGCCAAGGTACATGCCCTTGACCGGAATGGAACCTGGGACCTTTCAGTCCACAGGCTAACACTCTATCCACTGAGCCAAACCGGTTTTGGCAGGGTATCTTAATCTACATGTTATGGCCTCCTACTGGCCAAACACCTGAACAGCCATAGGCTATTCCCCAATCTGACAATGCTTCTGTATGAAACCCTACCCTTTGAAGTGTATGTCTCCACCTTGCCTTAGGACAATTTGTGTTAATAAAAAGCAAGGGGTCCTGAGACAAGGAGAACTTAGCTCCTTTCCCTGAAGCTCCTCTGACCTCCCAATGCCCCTTTCAAAATTATCCTTCCTCTTTGGACTCTCATTTAATCTATGCACAGCCTTCTCCGGATTCCAGAACCCTTCTAGATGCCGGATCCAGACCCACCGGCCTTAAATATCACCCAACATTCGGCAAAAGGGGGCTGGATAACAGGTGGTACCTGCTGCTCTCACTCTGGTCTCCCGGCAGACAGCTGAATGTGGAAGTCTCAAGAAGCCCTAGCCATGGCTCTTCATGGCTCGGGTGCCACTGGCACATCTTGGCTGACTTTTTTGTGAAGTAAGCACGTTCCTCTTCCACCTCCCACGGGATGTGGCGTGCCATCCAGTCCCCTCCAGAGAGAATGGCTGGCCTGGGTGCCTGCTGTGTTCCAGGTGCAGCCAACCCCGGGCTCACTGCCTGACAAGAATCATATGTTTTCTAATTAAGTGTGAAACCGGTAAGTAAATAAAATCGGAGCCACCTTCTCCTCTACACTCAGTCTTTCTGAAGGTTCATTGTGTGAAGATCAGGAAGTTATGGTCTAGGGCGGCGATGTTCAGCTGGTGTGCCAAAAGAATTTTTAAACATGCAATATTTAGCAAGGGGCATTGGCTTCTTTTCTCTTAGACTAGAGGCCCGGTGCATGAAATTTGTGCACAGCTAGGGTCCCTAGGCCTGGTCGACAATCAGGGCCGATCTGTGGGGCAAAGGGTGGGGTGATCAGGGCCTCTCCTCCCCTGCCCCCGCCCCTGGGCAGGGCTTGCAGAGACTCCGCTGTGTGCGTGGCCAGGCTGGGTCAGCAGGAAGGCTCCGAGCCGCCAAGAGCAGCGTCCCTGAAGTGCGTTTCCTCGTACTCCCAGCTGGTGTGACAGCATTCTTCACCCTCGGGAGGAGGCAGGAACCCGTACGTGAACTTGTGGGTGCACGTTTGAGTGTTTTATGGGGAGAGTGAGAGTCTTTCCCGGTTCTTTAAGAGGCTCCAGGCATCGCCCCGCCCTGAAACACAGGACTGAGACCCGCTGGCCCGTGGAAGAGTCTGCCGGGCGGGACAAATTCTTCCCTCAGAGAGCGGAACCGCGGGCAGCAGGAGCCATAGTTAATGATTTACTGAAAGACACCACGTGTGGCATTGTGGGAAGTGCGTGGCCTGCAAGGCAGGAGACGGGCCTTCAACGCTCTGCACGTCGTGTGACCTCTGCCAAGCTGCTCCCACTTCCCGGGCCTCCCTTTCCCTTTCTGTAAACCGAAAGGAGGAAGGAGCTGAGCTGTATGGCAAAGGCCGCTCCGTGGTCTTTGGTATCCACGGTGCCTTCTTTTTTCAAAAGAGAACACTCACCCATCCCGCTTTAGCCGAGCACACGGCTGCCTGGCTAGAGTCTACATTTCCCAGCGTCCTTTGCAGGTAGGAGTGGTCACATGACTAGGCGTCAGCCAACAGGATGTGAAGAGCGATGGGCATCAGGACTGCACTGTCTCTTCCCCTTCCTGTATGTCAACCGCTGAGGGGATCATGTGAGCCTACTTCAGCCCTGCTGGCAGGGGGGTAGGGAAGGGAAGGAAAGTGGGGGGGACCGCACCCCAGGGAGTAACAGAACAGCGGATGGAAGGAGCCCTGGATAGCTTCCTGGAGAAGGATGCCTAATGGATTTGGACTGCCTGCCCACCGCTGGGCCATTAAGGGAGAATGAAACCCTAACCTAGCTCAACTGCTGTGCTTTGAATTTGAGGGTTTCTCTGGCTCGGCAGTTCAGCCCGTCTTTGAACTCCGAGGGGTGGGATGAAAGCCACCGATATCACATTGTCGTCACCCTTCACCCTCCTCCCGCTGACGCCCTGAACAATACAGACGCATGCCAGACATCCGGCCGCCTGAAGGAGTGAGGGAACCAGTGAACAGCCCATGGGCCTTGAAGCTGGGAATCTCAGAGGGAGGATCCATGACCCAGATTGGCTGTGGGTGAGATCACGTCTCCGTCTCCTTCCAGGACCCAAACCCTGTCCTTTCGTGGCTCAGAACGGAGGGTCACCTGGGAGCGACACGGTGTGACCAGCATTGTCTCGGCCAACTGCTTGCCAAGCGAAGACGGGGGAGAGCTTCTAAGAGGGACCCCCTTCCTCCCCTGTCAGGGCACAGGCCTGGGCTGTGGGCTCAATCCCCAGTGTAGGGCGTGCAGGAGGCAGCTGATTAATGATTCTCTCATCACTGATTTTTTTCTCTTCTCTCTCTCTCTCTCTGTCCTCTCTGAAATCAATTTAAAAAAAAAATTTTTTTTTTCTTCTTTAAAAAAGAGCCAGTTCCTAAGACTGCAGACTGAGGTCCCCTTTCCTTGCTGGCTGCCACCTGCATCCCTCCCCGTGTTGTCCCTCCACCTCCAAACCAGCGATGGCCGCCAAACCCTCTCACACCCCTAGGGTCTCTCTGACCCCCCACCTCTGCCGCTGACCTGAGGAAACGCTCTGCTCTGAGATCCCTGTGCTTGGTTCAGGCTCACCGACTTCTGGCTTTGGCTGAACTCTGAGCCCCTGAGAAGCCACCTCGGGGACATCCGTAAGGTCCCTTTCGCCCTATACTAACCTGTGCTCAGGCGTGTGACCCCGGCCCGCCCAGGCTGCACCCCCCGCCAAGCGGGAAAGGTTCAACCGGGGTCACTGGAGGTCACACAGACTCCACCTCCCCCTGTCAGGCTGGGCTAGACTTCGCCGCCGCCGTGACGACAAGCCGTGGTCACGTGGTTGGGCCTCGTCCGGGTCTCCTCCACCTCCGGGGGCTGGCAGGGCGGCCCCCTCTCTGACGGGTCCCCTGGCAGAGAGAAAGCCAGAGGGGCAAAGCAGGTGCGGCCTCTGGCGGCTTCTGCCCAGGAGCTGCCCCGTGGTATCTGCTGGGGGTACCCGCACACACTCACCCCCGGACCATGTACGGCTTCAGGGGCACAGGAAGCTCAGCCCGACAGGAGAGAGAAGCGGCTGGACTGTGGGAAGCCCAGCACCCATGGCGGCTGCGCCGGAGACTCAGCCAGCAGAACACACGGTGGCGGGCCCGGCTCCGGGCGGGGTCCTGTGACAGCAGGGACTCTCTCGGTTGCCAGAGATGGAAGAATCCCATGGGAACCAGCTCAGACCAGAAGGAGCCACTCACAGGCTCTGTCGCTAGAAACAGCACCAGGGCCGCTGATGGAGGCTGCAGAGGGATTCCAGGACCAGGCCTCCAGGCCTGGGGGCGGCTGGTCCAGCCTTCCCCCCGTCCACCTCCCCGCTCGCTCCGCTCCTCCAGCAGACCCGCAGGAGACACACCCTTGGTCTCCGAGCAGGAACGAGGGTGGGATCAGAGAGCCCCTGGCTCCTATGCCACCCATTAACTCAGGGAAGGGTGCCCATTGGCTCCTGGTCACTACCATCGCGGGGAGGTGCGCCTTGGCCTAGGAACTGGCCCACGCCTCAGAGGCGGACAACCTGTCAGTCACGGAGACAGGGCGGGATGGACGGGACAGCCTAGGGAATCCAGCTGTGACATGGCGAGAACCAGGGTGCCAGAGGGCCCTGGACTGACCGACCGTGATCGATGGCCCTGGACATAAACGTCCACTACCGCGCCGTCCCCCTGAAACCAACATCACGGCGTGCGCCCGCTGCGGCTGAGAGATCAGTGAAAAACCACGCTGGTGAGATGGGAACGGCGGTCCGCAGGCTCCAGAGCCGGTGACTTTCAGGGGCCATGTCTCGCGAAGGCTTGCTCTCGGTGTCCTCTGCATGCCCGGGCCCAGGGCCACGCCCGGGAGGGCCCGTCCAGCACGCACGTGGCTTCCCGGTAAATGCTGGGCCCCTGCTCTGAGGCTCACAGAGGGGTCTCTGTTCTAGAACATGGGGTTCATTCCATAACCACCAGCAAAGCCCCACCCCGCCTTGGTGTTTGTCTGCGCTGCTTCCCTCCGGACCGTGCGTGCCAACTTTCCGCTTGGGTTTGCCAGCAGCCCCCGCGTGGCCAGCTCACAAACACTCTCCACCCTGCACCGGGGAGACGTGTTGCTTCCGAACAAAGGAACGCCGGTGTCCGCGGGAACACGGGAGGGGCAACACAGGCCAGTGCTCGGCCTCCTCCGCTCCGAGGCCTGCTGGCCGGGCGTGCTGGGCCGGACTGCACAGGTGACCCCTGGGCGCTGACCTCGGAGGTGGCAGGAGTGGGCAGACCCAGAGGCGGCCTCGCATGCCAGCCCTGACGTCAGCATCTCAGACTCGGCGAGCGCCTGGCGCGATGTTTTCCGAGGACGGACGCTGCGGCTGGCTCTTCCTGCGGCCGCTGCCGGCGGGGATGGTGGTGGCTGGGCATCGGGCAGCAGAGGAGACCCTGGCCAGGGCCGCAGCGACCTTGGCGGCCATCGCCGGCACGCCCAGGATGGGAACGGAGGAGGGCACACTCAGGGAGGGTGTGCTGTGGTCTGCGTTTGGGCCAGGGAACCGGGGACCAGGAGAACAGGGAGTTCCTGTGGATTGTGGTCGCTCGGGAACTTTCCCTCACCCCCCGGGGCTGGGCACACGGAGCGTTCCTTTCCCCGGTTACCTGCACCAATCAGGGCGTAAGCCAGCTGACCAGCAAGAGGGAAGAGGCTGAACGCTCTTTGTCCAGAGCAGCGGTTCTCAACCTTCCTAAGGCCGCGACCCTTGCATGCAGCTCCTCATGGGGTGGTGACCCCCAACCATGAAATGTTGCTACTGTTATGCATCGTGATATAAATATCTGCATTTGCCGATGGTCTTAGGCAACCCCTGGGAAAGGGTCGTTCGACCCCCAAAAGGGTCGCGACCCACAGGTTGAGAACCGCTGGTCTAGACTCCGGAAAGGAGACCCTGACGGACTTGAGGGGGTGGGCCCAGCGCAGAGCTCAGGGCACCGCTCTGGGCGGGAACAGGGAGCACGGGCCTGCGCTGGATTCCGCGTGACCACACAGGTGTCCGCCGTGGGCTCAAATCAAGGTGGGGACCGGCCAGGGTAGCTCAGTGGTTGAGCATCGACCTATATGAACGAGGAGGTCACAGTTCGATTCCCGGTCAGGGCACAGGCCCGGGTGGCGGGCTGGATCCCCAGTGTGGGGTGTGCGGGAGGCAGCCGATTCTCTCTCATCACGGATGTTTCTGTCTCCCTGTCCCTCTCCCTTCCTCTATCTGAAACCAATAAAGATATATTTTAAAAATAAAATGAAATTGAGGTGGGGCAGGCCTGGTTCCTTCTGAGGCTCCAGGCAAACATCTTTCCTCGTCTTATGTCCGGCTTCCAGAGGGCCTGCAGCCTGTGGCTTGTGGCCTCTTCCTCCAGCGGCAAAGTCCCTTCCACATTCACCCCATCACCCACCCACACCCCCATAATCGACCTCCCCTCGCCCGGCATTGCTGGGTGAGGACAGTACCCCGGCTCCTCCACTTACAGCTGATCATCCCCAGGCTCCATCGCAGGAGGCTCTCCAAAGCAAGCGGGTGCCCAGCCAGCAAAGACAGGACGCACCCAAAGGAACCGCGGTGTCTGGCTGAGAAACGCTCCCCGCGGCTCCTTCGCTCTGGCTGGGGCTGGGCTGTCGGACATGATGAGGTTCTAGGGCTCAGACCTGAGGGGACGGGAGGAACCTTTGGGAGAAGTCAGAGGTGAGTCACCTGCGTTCCACCCACTGAGCATCGGAGGAGACAGCCTGTTCCCTTCACCGGCCCGGGTCCCGGGAGAGCGGCTGGCAGGGCACCGGGGCCCCTGGGGGTCTGTCTGCCCTGTGCAGGGCCTGGGCCGCAGCGTGAGGTGGGCTGGCCGGGACGCTCTCCCACCCCGACCCCAGGCTCCAGCACCCAGGGCACAGACTCAGCCGCTCAGAGGGCAGGTGACAGCCCAGGTGCCCCGGCTGGTGGGTGTGGGTGACATTAGCCCCCGGCTGCCCGACCTGAGCCCCAGACCTCTGGTGCTCAACCCACCGCTCCCGTCCTTTCTGTTCCTGGAAATCAGCCGGCTCTCTCACTGGGCCCAGTCCGGGGCTGCCCGATCCTGGCTGTGATGAGCCTCCCGCATCCACTTTTGTCTTCCTCTGCCCCCCACCCCCACCCCACCCTTCCTCCCCCATCTGCCCGTCCTGCTATTTCAGGCCAAGCCTCTGAGGGGGCAGCTTCCCTTCCAGGCATCCTGCACCCCCAGGGAGTCCCTCCACTCGCAGAGGAAGTGTTGGGGGGGTGGGGGGCTGCAGGTCTGAAAGGATCCAGTGTCCTGGGCCAGGTGGGCGTGCCCGTGGCCTTGGCGGGCCCCACAGGAAGCGGGGAGGCGTGGAGGACCACCCCCGGGCGGCCGCTTAAAGGGGCCCCGGCCTGGGGCTGCGGGAGGCCCTCTGCACCATGAGGCCCCGGCCGCTCCCCCTGCAGCTGCTGCTGCTGCTGCTGCTGCTCCTGGCTGCGCCCCCCGCCGTGCGGCCGGCGCCCCCGACCTGCTACTCCCGGATGCTGGGCCTGAGCCGGGAGATCGGCCGGGACTTCCAGCTGCTGCAGGCCGCGGAGCCCTCGGTGAGTCCACCCCGCCGGGTGCGGGCCCCGGGGGGGGGGGGGGTCGTCCCTGCAGGCCCAGGGCCCCGGAGTTCGCCTCTGAATGAAAAAGGTGCTGTTTTTTTCTTTTCGGGTCATTGCTCACCGTAAGGACGTTGGTGCTTTCTCCCCATCCCTTCCAATATGACACCAGCCATGGGGCGTGCTTTAAGCACAAAGAAATGCAGCCAAAGACTCAGTTTCCGCGTGTCACTTGCTGGCAAATGTAAGTCTAGGACGCGGCACAAAACGGGGAGCAGGGAATGTGGCTGTTCCATTCCCTCCGCTGGCCAGTGCCTTCGGGGGCGACTCTCAGAGCTGTGCCCCTCCCCTACCGACTGCAGGACCTGGGGGAGCTCCTCAGCCCCTCATTGGAGAGAGTCCTGCTCGGTGAGAGGGGATGGCTGGGCACCCACCCCCGCCCCCTGGCAGCTGTGAGGGTTCGAGGGGAGACTCCGAGGCAGCAGGCAGAGCGGGGCCTGCACGGGACCCCAGGAGTGGCGGCTGCTGTGATCACTCTCCTCCAAGAGGAGGCCCCGGGCCCAGATCAGGCCGAGGGGCTGCCCAGGGCCGGACGCCGGGCTGCTGACTGCAGTGCAGGCCCTGGAGGGGGACACGCCGGGAAAAGCGTTGCTGACATGTAAGCGCCCCTTTGCAAACGCTTCAAACGACGCGTGAGGTTTCTCAGACGTGGGGTTTAGGTACCCCCACCGCCTTCTTTGCATTTTAAAAGTCCAATTGTGTTTGCTTTTTCCCTAATGATGAAAGTCAGACGCTTTGTAGAGCTGTAGGAAAATGCTGAGAAGACAAAGAAGAGGGAAAATATGACTGGAGATTCTGCCCCCTGGCGGTAGCTGCTGCTATAGCATTTCAGCTTGCAGCCGACACAGAGGTGCTCAAGTGCTTGTGTGAGCGTGTGAGCGCACTCATAAGTGTGCAGTGTGTGTGTGTGCGCGTGCATGCGTGTGTGGAGAGTGTGCATGTAGATGTATGCACATGTGTGTGCATCTGTGTGCATGCATGCCTGTGTATCTGCGTGAGCATATTGGATCAAAGAGCCCAGCCGTTCTGCAAGGTACTTTTAGGCGACACCATCGCGTATATTAACATTCCTCTGTAACCATGTACCACGGCGTGCTTGCTCCACGATTTACCCACAGCGTCCCTGGTGTCACATCTGTAGGACAAACACCTGTTAAGGAATCTGATTTTAAAACGTCAACAACGTACGGGCTCAGAATCGCAGAGATGGATGGAAGCGGAGAGGTTGCACGTTCCAACTCTCCAGTTTCACAACAGGGAAACCGAGTCACCCAGAATAAAGGAGATCCGCCCCAGGCCACACGGGGAATTTCCAAGGGGTTCCGGTCCCACAAACCCGCGCTGGAAGAGCAGGACCGGAATCTGGGTGTACAGTAAAGTACAGGGATACCCAGCACTCATGCACAGGCACGTTCCAACCGTGTACAGTGGTACCTTGAGATACGAGTGCCCTAACATATGAGATTTTTGAGATACGAGCCGTCAAGCGAGTGACTTTTGCTTTGAAATACGAGCAACATTTGAGATAGGAGTCATCGCGACGATCGGCCGGCTGCACACGACCCACCAGTTTACCGAGACTCAAGCGTCTCATAGTTTCCCACGCCTCAAGGTGATGGAGCAAATTAAAATCGTATCTCGAGGTACCACTGTATCATATGCTAGCATATGGCGATATCTAGATTACAGCTATAGAACTTTAAACATATGCATGTATATGTGGGCACTTGTGGCTGTGGCTACACACACACACACACACACACACACACACACACGTATGCACTTCACATACACATACACGTATGCACTTTCCTAACGCCTACTTAATGGTATGGATCTGTCCTCTGAGATCGGCCTGAAGGAATGGGCCACAGGACAAGGCGGTCCTGTGGATCGGCATTGAGACTGTGGGGACCTGGGCTGGGCTGGGCTGGCCGCCCGAGGGCTGGCAGGGAGCCTGCGGTGACCGGGCGGAGAGTGTGTCCTGTGGGCATCACGGCGACGGGCCCTCCTTTCTGCAGGAGCCGTGTGTGACGTACCTGCCCAGGCTGTACTTGGACATCCATGTAAGAGGGGCGCCCCTGCCGGGGGAGGCGGGATGGGGGGGGCGGTAGGTCTGCGAGGACGGTCCCTCTGGCTCCTGGCTTCCCCCACGAGGTGCCCGGCGTCCCCTCCAGAACTACTGCGTGCTGGCCAAGCTGCGCGACTTCGTGGCCTCGCCCCAGTGCTGGCACGTGGCCCCCGTGGACGCCCTGAAGGACAAGGTGCGGAAGCTCTACACCATCATGAACTCCTTCTGCCGGAGGGTGAGTGCCTCTCGGAGGCTCTTTTTTTAAAATATATTCTATTGACTTTCCACAGAGAGGAAGGGAGAGGGAGAGAGAGCCAGAAACATCAATGAAAGAGAGAGAGACATCGATCAGCCGCCTCCTGCACAGCCCCCTACTGGGGATGTGCCCGCCACCAAGGCACATGCCCCTGATGGGAATCGAACCTGGGACCCCTGAGTCTGCAGGCCAACGCTCCATCCACTGAGCCAAACCCCAGCTTCGGCTCCCGGAAGCTCTTGGTCTAGTGTTGTCAGCAGAGACGGCTAGAAGGGGAGGGTGGGCCCTGGCCGGGGTGGCTCAGTGGATAGAGTGTCAGCCTACAGACTGAAAGGTCCCGGGTTCGATTCCAGTCGGGGGCATGTACCTTGTTTGCAGGCACATCTCCACTGTGGGGTGTGCAGGAGGCGGCTGATCGATGTCTCTCTCTCATCGATGTCTCTGACTTTCTATCTCTCTCCCTTCCTCTCTGTGAAAAATCAATAAGATAAAATAAAATAAGAACCTCTGAGATTCTAAGGGAATGTAAACACATGACTGGCTCTCCCTGGGAGGACGAGACAGGACGTCTCACCCAAAGGGAACAGCTGATGAATCTATTTTTTAAAAAATATTTTTTTTTATTTGTTTCAGAGAGGAAGGGAGAGGGAGAGAAAGAAACATCCCCGATGAGAGAGAATCAGTGACCGGCTGCCTGCTGCACGCCCCTCCCTGGGGATGGAGCCCACAACCTGGGCATGTGCCCTGCCCGGAATCAAACCTCGGCCTCCTGGTTCCTAAGTGAACGCTCAGCCCCTGAGCCCTGCCAGCCGAGCAGCCAAACGGTCTTGGAGGGCCACCAGGAGCCTGTACCCGTGCCCGGCCCGGCAGCCAGCCTCGGTGACAGCCCCGCCTGCGCGTCTCTTTCAGGACCTGGTGTTTCTGTCCGATGACTGCAGCGCCTTGGAATACCCGCCGCTCACCACGACCACGGTCCCGCCCGACCTGCAAGCCTGAGGCGGCCCGGCCCAGAGAGAGCCACGCTGAGGCCCAGTGGGCTGCGCCTGTCCCTGGGGTCCCTCTCGCTGTGGCATCTCACACGGTCACAGGCCTCTCCACCACTGCAAAGGGTGCCCCGGCCCCGGACCCCCTTCTCCAGCCCCGTTAGACACCTTGCTCCCATGCACCCATAGCCCGCGTGGCTGGCAGGCGGCCAGGCGCCCAGCCAGGTGCCCTTACCCCCCTCGGAGGGAAGGGGCCCGCCAGCTCCTCCCGGTGAACGGCCAGCGTGAGAACCCGTGGATTCACACACTCACCATTCTCCTTGGAGGGATTAGCGGTTACACCTGTCTTTCTCGAGGGACCCTGCTTGCACCCGACCAAACTCCTGTTTCCCACCCGCTCCCACCACGCAGGAAGCTTTCCGCCCGATTGCGTGTTAGCAAGGCCCCAGGGACAGGGCGGCCACTCTGCCCGGAAAGGCGGGGACACGAATAAAGATGGTCTCTCCACGAGAAGCGTGTCCCTGGCCCCAGCGCCTTCTCACTGTCTCTGAGCCTCGGCTCCCAGCGGGTGCCCCTCCGCCCCTCCCCACGTGCCGGTGCTCCTGGGACAGTCGTTGGCCTGCGGGACTGTCCCTCAGGCGTCGGGAGGGAAGGCTCCCATTGGGTGTGGGGACACACTGTGCTCTGCACGGGACCCTCAACGGGGCAGAGCCTGGCCCCGGCCGCACACATCGGTCCGTGGAGTCCCCCTAACACCCCGGGGCGGGCAGCATCGGAGGCTGGGGCTGGTGTCCTTTCAGCAACGAGCCGAAGGTCACCGGCCAGGAAGCGAGTGGAGGGAACTCGGGCCACAAAGCCTGTGGTCTTTCCAGGGTCTCTGCTGGCCCCCTGCCGGGGCCTGAAACCCACAGGGACAGCTCCCTCCCCATCTGTCCATCTGGTCAACCCATGCCCGTATGGACTCCATAAAGGAGAACCCACCATACGGAGCGTCGGGGTTCGGCTGCTGTTACTCCCTCCGCACACAGGGCCAGCCTGTTCCGCCTTCGTTGCAGAGGCTCCGGCCGCTCAGCTGACCAATGAGGAGGCGTCACCGGGACCTCAGTTTCTGTGCAGAAGCAGGAGCCCTCGGCGCCCCTGTAGCAGCCCCCAGACTTCGGGACCCGGCACCCCCGGCGGCGGCTCCCCCTGCCGCCCCTCCCGCCCGTCTCCTCTGCAGCAGGACCGGGCTCCCGCGTCCACCAAGCCAGCCCTCCGCCCGCTGGCCACTGCCTGTAGCTGCCCTCGGGGTGAACTGGGGGCGTCTCCCCCGTGTCCGAGTTAGGCCCAGGGCTGAGGGCCCAGGAACCCTCAGCCAGGGTTTGTGGACCGCAGAGAAACCAGCCAGGGAGCTGGCTGTGAAAGGGTGGGCTTATCGGGATTCCACCGGCGGTGGCCGACCGGCCACATGTACCGCCGAGTCCGTCCGTCCGTCCGTGGCCAGCGGTGAAGTTGTCCCTCTGAGTCCCATTGGCTGCACAGGCCCCGGGGCAGCCGGCCAGTGCTGCTGCTTTGCTCCCCCGGCCCCTGCTACTTCCCCGCACGAGGTTTCACAGAGCACAGAACACGGAGAGAAGCGGGTGGAAGGGGGTGATGTGCGTGAGCTGAGTGAGCTGGGAATGCGAGCTGGGTCCCGCCCGGCTCACACCCAGAAGCAGATTCTCTGGGCCGTCCTTACACCGGTCGGCTTACCGAGGGCCTTCCCCGGTTCCCACTGCGGGAGGGGCGCTGGGGCCTGGCGGGGGGAAGGGGGCCGTGGTCCCGGTTACCGTACAGTCTCCAGCCCCTCGTTCGCTGTGCCCACCACCGGTCTCTGTAACGCACACAGCGCGGTGGGAGCACAGGGCACTGGTGTGTCAGCCCCGGGAGGAGGGACCATGCCTGATGCTCACTCACTCACTAATGACCTTGTGGATGCACATGGGCACCGGACACCGGACACCGGACCCCGCTAACTGGGAGGCCGGGGAAAGTCGACAGGTGATGGGCCTGTGATTGCAGGTGGTCCGTGCCCATTGTTTCTTCATAAAACACACGCTAGCCCTGGCCGGGTGACTCACTGGTTAGGGCATTGGCCCTTGGACGCAAGGGTTACCGGTCTGATTCCCGGTCCAGTTCCCGGTCAAGGGCACATACCTCTGTTGCAGGCTCAATCCCTGGCCCCAGTTAGGGTACAAACAGGAGGCAATCCCTTGGTGTGTCTCTCTCACATCAATGTCTCTCTCTCTCTCTCTCTCTCTCTCTCTCTCTCTCTTCCCCTCCTCTCTTTCCTCCACTCTCTCTAAAATTAATCAGTGGAGTAGGAGGATTAGGAAGATGGCCGTGGCCGGGCAGGCAGACCGCCAGATAGTGTGTGAGTGAGGGGAAGAAGGGGGAGTGGGTGGGCGTGCAGGGAGGGTGTCTTAGTGGGGGAAGGTCAGCTACCCTCCCAGGGAGAGCTGGGGACCGCCGGACTGGGCTCCCAGGACCGGGCAGCCTCCGCTGCTGCCGGAATCTCCCCCGGAGCAACGGCTGTACCGCAGAGACCGTGCCATCTTGCAGGGGAGAGTGGCTGTGAGCGGAAAACTGCAAAATAAATCACTGGGACAAGTCTCCTCGGGGGGAAGGATTAAAAAATGCACGAGGCTTGCACACACCCACAGCCTGCCCCCTGTTCCCAGGAACTGCTGATTCTTGCTGGTTTGGTCAACTTCAAAACCTTTGTAACTCTCTCTCTCTCTCTCTTTCTCTCTCTCTCTCTCTCTCTCTCTCTCTCTCTCTCGCACACACACACACACACACACACACCTACATCTCGGGGTTCCATCTCCCCGTGCTCTGACCATAAAACACGCCTGTCTGGGCCGCCGCCAGCAGCAGAGACCTGGACCAAACCCAACCTTCCCCTGCTCCCCACACCCCTCCCGTTCCCCGCTATTCATCTAAAAGCTCCGTCGTCAGCCGGGCTGTCTCAGAGCCCCTGGCTGCTGCAATCAACCTGGCACCTTCTCGCCTCGGGGCAGCTTCACCGTCACTGGCGGTGGAAGATCATGAGGCAGGAGGCCTCCCGGTAGAAGCTTCTGGATTCGGGAAAGTGCTAACCATGCAAAACCGCCTTCCGCGTTGGCAGAACATTCGGGTCTATAGGTAGTCACCCGATCAGGCGCCCCCAGGGAGTGCCCCATAATCGATCGATCGCAGGCTGGAGGAGGAGAAGGGAAGGAAACGGGGAAATCTCGCTGCAACGGCCACGGCAGCCGTCGTAACTCGGGGGGTGGGGAGAGGAGGGGCCGAGTTCCTTGGCCCTGAAGGTGTCCTGGGAACGCTCTGGACGTGGGACACGCATTTCTGAAACGTTTGCAATCCGGCTCCTGCAACGCAGCGCGGTGTGTGTGTCAGGGATGTGCTGGCCGCCGCACCAAGCCGAGGAAACGCGCTGGGAGTGCGTGCTTCAGCGCGACCCCAGGCTCCGCCGCCGCTGCCCGGGCCCGGGGCTCGGGAGACTGTCCTGGCTCTGAAGGAGGGCTCCGGAGGCACAGGCCCCTGCCTCCGGGCCAGAGCCAGGCACTGTGAGCTTGGGAGCCTTGCAGCTGCGGCAGGGGAGGGTCTGGGGGCGAATGCGGACGTTGTATTAATGCTCCAAACGCTCTTCCATAGGCGGAGGACAGTGCCATGTCTACAATATCTTCCCGGCTCCTTTCCCCTCTGTCAGCTTCGGTTCTCACGCCAACAGGAAACGGCCTAGCGACCTACCCAGCTGCACGAAGGGGGGGGGGCTTGTTTGGACCTTGAAGTCGACCCGCCGCCTGATCATCCTTCCAGCCCAAGAAAGCACCTGGGACAAACCCCGGGACTGTGCGCCGGGTCTCCCAGAAGTCTGTGCGCAGAAGCAACCAGAAGCAGGCACAAGGCCGCAGCAGGAAGAAGAGTATCTTCTGCAGGTGCCGGATGCTGGGCCCGAACGGAGAATTCCCTACGTGGCCAGCAGGGGGCTCCGGGCAGGACAGGACCACCCATGGTTCATGAGATAACCCTGGAGCCAGAGACAGACTGCATTCAGATTTTTTAAAAATATATATATTATTGATTTTTTTAACATTACCATTTTAACCATTTTTATTTTTAATTCTTTTAATACATTTTATTTATTTTTTACAGAGAAGAAGGGAGCGGGATAGAGAGCCAGAAACATGGATGAGAGAGAGAGACATCGATCAGCCACCTCCTGCACAACCCTTACAAGGGATATGCCCACAACCAGGATACTTCCCCTTGACCGGAATCGAACTGGGACCTTTCAGTCTGCGGGCTGACACTCTCTCCACTGAGCCACACCGGTTTGGGCTATTTTATTTATTTTTTACAGAGAGGAAGGGAGAGGAATAGAGAGTTAGAAACATCGATGAGAGAGAGACATCCATCAGCTGCCTCCTGCACATCTCCTACAGGGGATGTGCCGGCAACCAAGGTTCATGCCCTTGACCGGAATCGAACCTGGGACCTTTCAGTCCGCAGGCCGACGCTCTATCCACTGAGCCACACCAGTTTCGGCTGCATTCAGATCTCAATGCTGTTCCTTCTGAGCCACTCTTGGCCTCAGTGTCCACATCTGTAAAATGGGGTTAATCCCTGCCATACCCCCTGAACAGAGTTATGGGGAGGTGGCCCGGACGAGTGATTGCACGGGGACCTTGGGGAAAGGACTGGCCCCAGTAACAGCGTGACCTCCACAGGCAGGGACACGTTGACGGAAGTCAGCAGCTTCCTGGACACTGGCGCTTCCGGGGAGGGGGACGGCCAGGGGCGGGAGCCGGGCCTTCCTTCCTGGACTTGGCCTGTTGAAGTGAGTCAGGGGCCCGGGGAGCTGCTTGGAGCAGCCCCAGCGCTCAGCCTGGACGCACGGACCGTCCACAGGAAGAGCAGGACCTCCGGGAGCTGCCGGCTGTGGGAGGCAGCCTCGCCCTGCGGTTAATCACCCACAGATTTGCCCATGCACACGGGGCTCCCCGCTCCCCGGAGTTGCTGGGGGACTGGGGAAACGGGGGTCGAGGAGGCCCTCTGTGCGCACGTCTCCGGGGGCCGAGGGTTCTCCAACGTCCAGCCCAGCGGCAGGTAAATGCTTCAAGTCAAACCCGCGGCCGAAACCGGTGTGGCTCAGTGGATAGCGCGTCGGCCTGCGGACTGAAGGGTCCCAGGTTCGATTCCGGTCAAGGGCACGTACCTCGGTGGCGGGCACATCCCCAGTAGGGGGTGTGCAGGAAGCAGCTGATGGATGTCTCTCTCTCATTGATGTTTCTCTCTATCCCTCCCCCTTCCTCTCTATTAAAAAATCAATGAAATATATTAAAAAATAAAATAAAATAAAACCCACACAGGCAATGTCACCAACGATAACTGTAGCCAAGAAATCTAATATCGTTTGTGTTTTATCATGGCTGCACTCCGGTCTGTGGACAAAAGGAAAAAAAAAATAGACCAGGGCTGAGACCGGTTTGGCTCAGTGGATAGAGCGTTGCCCTGTGGACTGAAAGGTCCCAGGTTCGATTCCGGTCGGGGGCATGTACCTGGGTGGCGGGCACATCTCCAGTGGAGGGCGTGCAGGAGGCAGCTGATCGATGTCTCTCTCTCATCGATGTTTCTGACTTTCTATCCCTCTCCCTTCCTCTCTGTAAAAAATCAATAAAATATATTTTTTTAAAAAAGAGACCAGGGCTGGCCAGCAGGCTTCCCCCAGCTGGCCTCCTCCCTGATGCCCCCCTCCCCCTCCCCACAGCCCTCTCTCCCCTCCAGGAAGCCACGGAGACGGATCTGTCTGTGGGCACTCACACCACCCCGCCCCAGCCTTCCCGTGTCCGCTGGGCAGAGCGAGGTCCCTGGGACAGTGTCACCTGGGAGAAGGGCTGCATCTCAGAGGGCATGGCGACCACAGGGGCATCGATCCCCGTGTGACCTGAGACAGTCCCTCCCCGTCCTGGGCCCGGTTTCTCCGATAGGAGATGGGGGTGGGAGGGTGGGAGGCAGGGAGAGGCATAGCCATGTGGACGTTGATGTAGTGCCCCAGGGTGCTCTCCTCTGGCCTCAGCAGGTGGCTTCGGGGGTGCAGAGAGGGGGGACGGGGAGATGTGGTCCCCAGTCAGGTGCCTGCCTACCTCTGGGGTTGACCCTGAAGCCCGAGGGTTGGCCCTGCCACTGAGGCTGGAGTCAGGAGACCCTGGGCCCAGGGAAAGGCACTGCTGCCCTCTAGCGGCCTCAGCCGGAAGGAGCCGGGCCCAGGGAGAGGCTGGGAAGTTTGGGAGGGGTGGTGCTGAGCCCTGTGGGTGCCGGGACCCCCTGCGTGCAGTGGGGGGCGCAGCACAGGATCGGACCGGCCCCGCTTTTGATCTTGTCAAAGATCAGCTTCCTTTCTCTGCTCTTCGGAAGGGCAGCTAACGGTGCGTGCCTCTGTTTGCTTCCATTTAGGCCAGAGGGACTCGGTTCTCGCCGAGGCTACTACCTTGGGGAGGGGATACCTTCAAATTAGCTTGTGACGCCCAGGTCCCAGGTTCCCCTGGGGCCTCCTCCTTGCTCCCTCCCCCCTCTCTCTTCCCCTCCCCAGCTCGTTGGGTCTGGCTGCAGGCTGGGTGGCCGGCCTCAGGAATTCTCTCCCCGACAAAGGTCAGGCCCCACGTCACCGGCTGCCGGGGCTGGTGACTCACGGGGCTGCCCGCCAGCACTCCGGCTCCCACGGGCACCGCTTTGCCTGCTCGGGACTCCGGCCAGCGGTGGGGCCAGCCGGGCCGGCCGGTCTCCAGACCCCACTCCAGCCTCTGTGCGGGGGTCGCAGCAGCGGGGGCCGTGCCTTCCGAGCCGGTCAGTCCGTCCCGTGGGTGGCCATCCTGTGCGTTCCACATGGCCAGCAGCCCCTCTGGCCTCCACCCACCACGTGGCCAGGGGCACCCCCGGACGACACCCCGCCGTGACAGTCAAAACTATCTCCAGTCCTGGGTGGTGTGGCTCAGTGGATAGAGCATCAGCCTGTGGACTGAAAGGTCCCAGGTTCAATTCCGGTCAAGGGCATGCACCTTGGTTGCGGGCACATCTCCAATGGGGGGCGTGCAGGAGGCAGCTGATCAATGTCTCTCTCTCATCTATGTTTCTGACTTTCTATCCCTCTCTCTTCCTCTCTGTAAAAAATCAATAAAATATATTTTTTAAAAAATATCTCCAGCCCTGGACGGTGTGACTCAGTGGATAGAGCGATGCCCTGGGGACCAGAGTCCCGGGTTCAAGGACACATACCTTGGCTGCAGGCTCCTCCCCAGCCACCGGGCCCTGGTCGGGGCTCATGCAGGCAGCAAACCCATCAGTGGGTTTCTGTCGCTTCTCCTCTCACTCCCACTCTCTCTAAGAGTCCACGGGGCAATATCCGGGCGTGAGGATGAAACCTAATCTCTCTCCTGTGGCGACATCTCTCCGCTGAGAGTCTCTGAGCTGGAACCTGCAGCGTCTTCCCTCTTCGCCATGTCCCCGAAATGTCCTGGAGGATGACTGCAGCTGAGAGACCCACAGCAGGGGCACAAAAGTTGTTCAGGTTTTAGGTTGGGACATGTTCATGAACGGTGGGCGCAGACCCCGGCGTGGCCTGCAGGGGACGCTGTGCTTCCCACGTGGCTGTCACGCGCGGACAGCAGCGTGCTGGTGCCCAGAGGCATTGAGCGACACCACTTCTTTCACGGAGGAAGAGCGTGTTGCCCAGAGAGGGTAAGCAACGAGCGTGGAGTCACACAGCAGGCTTTGGCATTTCATTCTCTACCCTGCGCTGTTTCCGCTGCCCCGTCCTAAGCCTGGATGCAGCCTGAACTAGTGAGGAGCTAAAACTTGGGAGGAGGCACAGAGTCCTCTCTTGACGGGAATCAAAGGCACGGACAGAGACTCCTGCTCCTGTAGCAATGCCATGAGCCTGGGCAATGCCGTGAGTGTGTGCAATGCCATGAGCGCGTGCAATGCCGTGAACCTGTGTAATGACGTGAATGTGTGCAATGCCATGAGCTTGTGCAATACCGTGAGTGTGTACAATGCATAAGCATGTGCAATGCCGTGAGCATGTGCAATGTTGTGTGTGCAATGTGTGAGCATGTGTAATGTGTGAGCGTGTGCAATGTTGTGAGCCTGTGTAATGCGTGAGCTTGTGCAATGCCGTGAATGTGTGCAATGCTGTGAGCCCGTGCAGTGCCGTGAGCGTGTGCAGTGCCAACAGCGTGTGCAATGCTGTGAGCGTGTGCAATGCCGTGAGCGTGTGCAATGCCGTGAGCGTGTGCAACGCCGTGAGCATGTGCAATGCTGTGAGTGTGTGCAATGCTGTGAGCATGTGCAGTGCCATGAGCGTGTGCAGTGCCATGAGTCTGTGCAGTGCCGTGAGCGTGTGCAATGCTGTGAGCCTGTGTAATGCTGTTAGTGTGTGCAATGTCGTGAGCCTGTGCAGTGCCGTCAGCACGTGCAGTGCCGTGAGCGTGTGCAATGCCATTGTGTGTGCAGTGCCGTCAGTGTCTGCAATGCCGTGAGCATGTGCAATGCCGTGAGCGTGTGCAATGCCGTGAGCGTGTGCAATGCCATGAGTTTGTGCAATGCCGTGAGTTTGTGCAATGCTGTAAGCGTGTGCAATGCCGTGTGTGCAATGCCATGAGCATGTGCAATGCCATGAGTTTGTGCAATGCTGTAAGCGTGTGCAATGCCGTGAGCGTGTGCAATGCCGTGAGCGTGTGCAATGCCGTGAGCGTGTGCAATGCCGTGAGTGTGTGCAATGCCATGAGCGTGCGCAATGCCGTGAGTTTGTGCAATGCCATGAGCGTGTGCAAAGCGAAATGTTGTAAAAACCGTGGCCGGGGCCAGGGCGGTGCAGCGAGCGAGCACTGGGAGCCATGGGAGCCGGGAGCGCAGGGAAGAGCCCCAAATTGTTTGTGGCCATTATAAGGGTCCGCTTAACCCCCCATAAAAAGAGTAATTTTCGTTTACAGGGGCCCCGGGCCGTTTTCCATCTAATTTGATGTTTTATAATGTCTGCAGAGCCACGCCGCCCTCATTGGCTGTGCGGCCGTAGACATTTTATTTTCAAATTTTCAAGGTTATTGGTTCATCAAGAGCAAAGAAAACATGTGGCTGTGTTCCTGGTCCTGGTTAGGAAGGAGCCGCCATGGTCTGGGGACTGGAAATGAACTTGCCACGGAGCCGAGGGCAGCGGCCGGAAAGGCGGGGGAGGGGAGCCTCGTCCCAAGTGGGGCCCAGGTGGGGGGCATCGTCCCAGGTGAGGCCTCAGGTGGCTGCCTGCCTAGGGACACAGCCCCATGGCCGGGCCCCCTCCTCCAGGTCCAGAGCACCCCGTCTTGTGCCCCCACTGACCAGCCCTGCACGCCCTGGCGCCCCAGCTCCCCTGTGGGTTTTCTCCTTTAACCCTCACGGCAGCCTGTGGGGCAGAGCAGGGCTTGGGGGCTGTGGTGATCCCCCGCTCACAGAGGAGAAAAGCAGCCCAGAGAAGTGACCCTCCCCCCAGAAGCAGGAGGTGGGGCTCCATCTGAGCTGGCCTCAGACCCCGGGGCGCAGTCCAGCCAGGCCGTCTGCTCTGGGCACTGTCTCCCCATCACCACACCGACACCCAGGAAGATGGCAGCAGCGGGAGCAGCGCCGGGGAGAGGGCGCTGAGGCTCGATGGGGTGAGGGGGGGAGCTCGCTCCCCTCCAGCCCAGATCTCGAACCCAAGCGAGGCTACGGAGCCAGGACGGAGCCAGGAGGGGCCGAGGGAAGACGGTGCCGGGAGGAGGGAGACAGACGAGGAAGGGGACGCGAGAGGTGGGCGGGCGGGCAGAGCGCAGCCAGATCAGCAGCCCCGGTGTATGAGCACAGGCGCGAAGCCGGGCCCGGGCTGGGCGCTTCAGCCCTCAGACCGGGCCTGGGGGAAACGGTGTGTTTTAGGGAGAGAGCTCTCGGGCAGAGGCCAGTGGGTGAGGGTCAGGCCAGCCGCCTGGGAGCCGGGGACAGCCAGCCCCCGGCCCGGGGACAGCCCCATCTGTGCCGCAGCTCCCTCCTCCTCCTCCCGGGCCGAGAACGGGCTGCAGAGAAACCGGGAGGGAGTGTTGCAGACGCCAGTGTCTTTGCGTGACAGGCACCTGCTCGTACGGGACGGAGGATGGACCCGAGGACAATGAGAATTGCCTGAACCCACACCCGCAGGTCCTGGTGTTCCAGCCACCGGGGTTGTCACGCCCAAGGCACCTCGAGATCTCTTCTAACTTGGGGATCGCGAGGGGCAGCTTCCCACAGGGTGATGTCCCGAGCGGCACCTGTGCGGCCAGCGGGTGGACGGCTGACCGGCCAGGACAGAGCGAGTTCTGGGTTCCCCTGCGTACAGCCTGGGGGAGCTGCTTCAAGATCCTTCTGGAACGTAGCGTGCTGAGTCGGATACCTCGGGGCAAGGGGTGCGTCCTTTGCAAGGGCCCTGGAGGTGGGACGGCCTGGCGGGGAGCCCCAAAGGGCCTCGCCTTCCGAGAAATCGGAAGGCGCGGCCACTCCCCCCGGAGCGAGGCCAGGGGTGCGGCTGCCCGCTCGCATGGGGACGGACGTTGGTGATCCGGCCTGTGAGGTGGGGGTGCAAACAGCACCTGCTTCCTGGTCACGTGACGACCCAACGAGACAGCGACACGCTTGGAATCTCTCCCCAGATTTCGGGGGGAATGAATCCCCAGGCCCCCCGGTAGCCGGCAGACCGTGAGGCAGAGGGACCGGCGGAGAGGAGGAGGAGGGAGTCGGAGGAAAGTCCAGGACGAGGCGGGCAGGAAGGGGAGCCAGGCGGGCAGCGGGGTTGGGCCTGCCTCCCAGGTGCTCGGCTCCTCTGGACACAAGCTCTGGCTGCCGGGGCGCAGATGACGGACCCTGGCTGGCTGGCTGGCTGATGTCCCCTTCCTTTGGGGGGTCGGGGAGGCCCCAATCGCCCGAGCTCCCCCCAATTCCAGCCATGATCCGGCTGAACTGCGACCCCATCCTGCCCACAACCCCAGACCCCCTTACCCCGCCTGACCTGCAGGGCCTTGAGGGCCAGGACCAGTGGCATCATGTCTCTGTCCCGGGTGCCCGGGCACGGCCTGGCACGGTCCGTGGCTGCCAATGAGCCCACGAGCGATGGATGAGTGAATATGCATGAAATTTGAGGGTGAGGGGGTGGTTTCCAATCAGGTGCCCAGAGACAGGTGCCAGGAGGCACCTCGGGGAACGGTGCCCCGTTCTGGTTGCCCACGATCTGGGGGAATTGGCAGGAGTTTGGCTCAGCACCCTCCTCTGTCTGCACCGACTTGCTCTTGTTCTCAGACACGTTCCTGTCTGCTGCCCCGTGTCCCGGGGGGAACGTGGAGGTGGTGACTGCCGTGGCCTCGGAGGTACCTGGAGGGGCATGTGGGCATGAGGGTATCACTGGCATCCAGCAGAAATCCTGTGCCGGTGGCGGGGGGTGGCTCTACCCAGGAGTCCTGGCCAGGCCACCCATGGGACCATCAGCCCATCCTGCTGAGTGGGCGTGGCAAGGAGGGCTGGCTGACCCCGCCCCAGACCTGCCAGCCAGAGGGTGGGTGAGCCTGCAATCCCCCCGCCCCCTGCCCACTACGGCCGGCGAGAGGCAGAACAAAAGCGGGTATTATGCAGACTGCGCACCCCGGGCCCGAGCCTTATTTTATTAACTGCGTTTAAACGCTCTCACACGCCGCCCAGGGTGCGGTCTGTTTGGAGCGAGGCCCGTTACAGCGCCCAGACGGGCGTGCGGTTCCATCGCTGGGACAGAGGCCGCGGCCCACCGCACAGGCTCTCCGCACCGTGTCCGTGCCAGGGGACTCGGCTGGGCACCTCCCACGTCAGACTCCCAATGACCAGGGAGGGTGTTCTGGAAGGTTCCGGCCTCTGCCCCTTCCCCCTCACCGCGGGCATCTTGGCTGCTTCCACCCTGAGCAGCTCCCCTCGCTCCCGCTGTCAGACAGCGGGTGCTGAGGCCGGGGAGGGCGGGCGGGCAGGCTGGAGGGGGTCTGTGCAGGGGAGAGAGAGGAACAGATTTAATACTCTCAACAATACAGGATTATTTTAAAAAACAATAAAGATTTTTTTTTTAAGTTCTGGGCAAATCAAAGACTCTACACAAGCCCTGGTGGGGGCAGGAAGTTGTCTGCTGTCTGGACGGGGAGCTGGCCGAGGGGTGAGGCCCCGGGCTCGGGCTCAGGGCCGGGGCGACAGATGTCCTATTGGGGTCCCACCAGCCCCCTCTCCTCCCCCCTAACCTCCCCGGCCAGGCCACCAGCAGGAGGAGGGGGTCTGCAGGGCTCAGGCCCCCTCGTGGCCAGCTGGACCTCGCTCCGCACCCGGGTTCTGGGAGAGAGGACTGGCCGCCGGGGGACAAAGAACCCCGTTCCCTCGGATGCCCCTGGCGGCGGCAGCACGGGCTGGGGGGCCTGGCTCGCGCTGAGGCTGCCAGGGCCGAGCAGGCCCTTCCCGGGAAATCTTGGCTCTGCCCGAGCAGCCTTCAGCCTCTCTGATGTGAGTGCGCGCAAACAGAGACGTATAAAACGGCACCGGGCCCGGCGCAGCCGTAAAGACGGAGCCGCGGTTTATGTGCCCTCCGAGGCGGCCTTCCCAGGCAAAGGGAGGGCACCCGCTCCCAGGCCTGGGCTGGGTGCTCACGCCCTCTGCTCACCCCGGCTCGCTGGCACGGTGGGTTCCAAATTCAGGCTCGGCCTTGGGGGGAGAGCAGCCGAGGTGCAGGCAGGCAGGTGACCCAGGGCCGAGCCTCCACAGCGGCCACTTGGCCCATCTGCGCCCGGGGAAGATGCCAAAGGGTGTGGGCAGCCCAAGGTGGCTAGACTGTCTCCGCCAGACCAGGCAGGGGGTGACAGATGCCCTGTTGGGGTCCTACCAGCCCCTTCCCCCCCCCAACCTCCCCGGCCAGGCCACCAGCAGGAGGAGGGGGTCTGCAGGGCTTGGTTGCCCTCGTGGCCATTCCATCTGCCCACGTCAGAGCTTTGGAACGCCCAGCCGAGGTCAGAGAGGTTCATGGGAGGACCCGGACGTGGACGTCACAGGGGAGGAGACAGGCTTGAGGATTTGGGGTCAGGGGACCCCGGGACAGCACCCAGACTCTGGCAGCTCCTTGTCTGACATCGAGCAAGCAAGCCATCAGCTCTGGGCTTGGGTTTCCTTGTTTGTCACAGAAAGGCCAGCAGCCCTGGTCTGGGGGGCCCAGGTCTGGGGAGCCCTGGTCTGGGGGGCCCTGGTCTGGGGTTCCCTGGTCTGGGGTTCCCTAGTCCCGGGGGCTCTGGTCCCGGGGGGTGACTGGTTGTATAGGTGTCCTTTGCCTGGCACATGCCATGCTGTCAGAGTCCCAGAAGAGCAGGTGATCACCAGGGGCCACATTGCTTATACCAATGGCTTTGGCTCAGTGAGCCTCTAGCTTCAGTTCTGGGGGTACAGGGGTGGGGGGCATGGCAGCCTCCAGGGTTCCAAGGTCCAGGCACCAGTCTGGGCCAAAGGGACAGCAGGCCTTTCGAAGCAGAGCAGTCTGGGGCCAGAAGTTAACCCTCTCCTGCCCACACTGGATCCTACCAGATCTCCACATTTACTAGGTCACTTTGTAAGGTTGTCTATTTATATAAAATCCTCAGTGACCGTTAAGACCAGATGACCGGACAACCAGCCAGTCGCTAGGATGTGCACTGACCACCAGGAGGCAGACGCTCAATGCAGGAGCTGCCCCCTGGTGGTCAGTGAGCTTCCTACAGCCAACCTCCAGTGACTGGCCAACCTCCACCCACTCCCCCTATGCCAGCCCCAATCTGCCAATCCCCAGCCAGGCCCAGGGACTCCATCTGTGCACAAATTCGTGCACCCGGCCTCGAGTATCTATATGTAGTGATAAAAACAGGATAGCCTTGACCAGGGACAAGAAGTATGTTACTGAGAACAGAGAGGATGCTGGGAGTAGATGAGCACCCCTCTTCCACATAGGAACAGAGCTGACGTGACAAATCTTTAGAGAAAAAGGAGTCTTCAAGAAATGGTTTTCTAACAATAAGGAAATCATATGAAATAAATAAAATTAGATTCCTTTCTCATTCCATTCCTCAAAATACATCCCTCCTGGGGGAAAGATTACATCATGAAAATGAAAACCGGTATTTTAGATAAATAAACCAGTATTTCAGTGTCGGTAAGGCTGTCTTAAGACACACATACACCACATGCCCGTGGTAATCATGGAAGGGAGGCTTCACGGTTATATTTGGCGATGATTTCTTGACTACGGCACCAAAGGCCCAAGCTAGAAGAGAACAAATAGGTAAGTTTGACCGCATCAAAATAAAAAGCGTTTGTGCATCAAGAGACACTATCCATAGGATGAAAACCAACCCCAGTAAAGGGAAGAAAAGCTGTGCAAACCACAAGGGATTGATATACAGAACCTGCAAAAAACTCCTACAGCTCAACGCCATCCGCATGCTTCCCAGATCTAGAACAAATGTTCCAAAATTGCACATGAACCATAAAAAGACCCTGAATCGCCTCAGCTATTTTGAGAAAGAAGAACAGAGTTGGAGGAGTTATAATACCAGACATCAAACTGTACTACAAAGCCATTGTAATCAAAACAGCCTGGCACTGGCATAAGAACGGGCATGTAGATCAATGGAAAAGAACAGAGAGCACAGAAATAACTCCACACTCCTACGCTCAATTACTACTTGACAAAGGAGGCAAGAGCGTGCAGTGTAGTAATGACATTCTGTTCATTTATTAGGTCACTATAATAATGTTGTCTCTCTATATAAAATCCTAAGTGACTGTTAAGACCGGACAAGGGGACAACCAGCCAGTAGCTATGACGTGCACTGACCACCAGAGGGCAGTCAGACAACCAGCCAGTAGCTATGACATGCACTGACCACCAGAGGGCAGTCAGACAACCAGCCAGTAGCTATGACGTGCACTGACCACCAGAGGGCAGTCAGACAACCAGCCAGTAGCTATGACGTACACTGACCACCAGAGGGCAGACACTTAATGCAGGAGCTGCCCCCTGGTGGTCAGTGAGCTCCCACAGCCAACCTCCTGATTAGAAAATGGAACAGACACACGCAAACGCCTGAAATTAGATCACCAACTTCACCAGAC
Organism: Lasiurus borealis; assembly: GCA_004026805.1. Lineage (NCBI taxonomy): Eukaryota > Metazoa > Chordata > Mammalia > Chiroptera > Vespertilionidae > Lasiurus > Lasiurus borealis. The sequence goes on along the minus strand of PVJN01007540.1, from coordinate 41,308 downwards.
ACAAGAAGAAACTCAGAATGGATGGAAGACTTAAATGTAAGTTGCAAAACCATAAACAGAGTAGGATGTAGGCAGTAAATTCTCAAACATCTCTCCTGGCAATATATCTTTGCTGATGCATGTCCTAGGGCAAGAGAAACAAAAGAGAAAATCCACAAACGGGACTATGTCAAACGAAAAAGCTTCAGCATAGCAAAGGAGACGGTCAACAGAATGGACAGGGGATCTGCTGCATGGAGAACATGTGTGCCAATGAGACCTCTGATCATGAGTTAAATCCCAAAATATGTATTTAAAAGAAAAAGCATACAACTCAACACCAAGAGGACAAATAATCCAATTTAAAAAAAATGGGCAAAAGACTTGAAGAGACACTTCTCCAAAGAGGACATACAATGGCCAAGAGACATATGAAAAAATACTCAGTGTCCCTAATTACCAAAGAGATGCAAATCAGAACGACAGTGAGGTGCCATCTCACACCTGTCAGAATGGTTCCCATCAACAAATCAACAGATGACAAGTGCTGGTGAGGATGCGGAGAAAGAATATACACGGAGTGACCAGATTATTACCATCTCTGAACGCATAATCATCTGGCCACTCAGTGTATATCCTATATAATAAAAGGCTCATATGCAAATTGTCCCTTCAACCAGGTGTTCGACCAGCAGGCAGGCCGGCCAACCGCCCATGTCCCCTTCCCCTGGCCAGGCTGGTTGGACCCCACCCATGCACGAATTCATATATATATGAGGCCCAGTGCATGAATTAAAAAAATGTATACAACTTAACATCAAGAAGACCAATAACCCAATGGGGGGGCGGGGGAACATGAGCATTCAGTCCATGGCAGGCCTACTCGTTTCCCCTCTCTCAGCCTCGGTTTCCCCATCTATCTCCGTCACAGGACTGGTGTGAGGTTTGAATGGCTGGATCTGTGGCCCCTGCATCACTCAGCGAAGCCAGTGCCTCCTGCTCATCCCAACAATACTCTTCCCCCCACCCCCTGCTCCCCCATGGAACCCTTTATTCACCAGCTAGGCAGCGGGAAACCAAGCATGCTAATAGCTTTCCTTATCCGTGACCTTTCTCTGCAACTGGAGGTCAAACTCCAGGGCTTCTTAAAAGTGAGGTCATCAACAGCGAATAAGCAGTGACTGATATCTGTCATGCTGCAGACTTAAAAACTGAGGCTCAGCCCTGACCCGTGTGGCTCAGTGGATGGAGCATCGGCCTGTGGACTGAAAGGTCCCAGGTTCCATTCCCGTCAAGGGTATGGACCTTGGTTGAGGGCATATCCCCAGTCGGGGGCGTGCAGGAGGCGGCTGATCGATGTCTCTCTCTCTCATCGATGTTTCTAACTCTCTATTCTTCTCCCTTCCTCTCTGTAAAAAAAAAAAATCAATAAAATATTTTTTTAAAAACAACAACTGAGGCTCAGAGAGAGACTTGCCGAAGGTCACGTGGCACAAGCCCAGGGTCAGGTCCGGATTCTGTCACCCCTGTTGTGTGGCTCTCGTTCCAGGAACGGGTCCATTCTTCCAGGATGCAGGTTTTCTCCTCCACACCGGCCCCCCTTACGCCCCGCCCTGGTCAGAGAGAGCTTTCTGAGTCCAGGCCACGAGCTGACTCACACAGAGCCGCTTCCTGGGCGGGCCCTGGCCTGAGCGCCCATGAGTCACGAAAATTTGGCTCAGGGTTGACGCTTAGAGGGCAGCGTTCCAGGCTTTCCCATCAGGAAGCGCCTGCCTGACAGCTCCGGTTAAAGCATGCGTGCCCCTGTGCCATGATGTACACTCTCACACGTGATCACATAGGCTGCTGCTTCCATTAACCAGAGTGAAGGGAAGTGGGGAGGAGGTGGGAAAGGTGGTGGTGTTTGTACGGTTCACGTATGGGGCTCCGCTCGGTTTTCACAATGACATGGTAAAACGTGTATCAGAAATCCTCACTCATCAGTGGTGGAGACCAAGTGTCAGAGAGAGAAAGCCCGTGCCCACGTTTGTACAGTGAACCGGGGGCAGAACGGGGACTGGGCCTCAGTGTCTTCAACCCCAGAGCTGCTGGTCTGCCCAGCTCCCTCCGTGTCAGGGCAGGCTCTCTGAGAAGCAGAGACACGGAGGGAGTGAAGGGTGCAGAGATAGTGTGAGGAAGCTCCCTGCGGAGGAGCCAGAAAGGGCAGCACAGCCAGCTGACCTTGGCGCAGTCTGTCCGAGAGAATGGGAGAGGGGAGGGAGGCTGGTGAAGCCATATACTAGTTTCAAGAAAGTCCCGCAAGGCCACGGGGGTGACTCCAAGACAAGGTCAACTGTCACAGACGTTCACCTTCCCCAGACACAATGATGAACTTCAGAGCAAGCACAGCCAGAAATGACATGGAAGATAAAACTAAAACATCGAAACTATTATTATAACTAGATTCCATATGTCCAAAAATCTAGATGAAAGATGGAGTAAGCAACCTAGAAGATAGTCTTACAAACCCAACTTGAACTTCTAGAGATGAAAACCAGAATGTCTGAGATGAACAATGCACTGGGTAGGATCAGTGGTAGATTTGATATTATAGAAGAAAATATTATGCACTGCTAAGGAACCCATAGATTAAAAAAAAAACACAAATTAAAGATACAACAATAGATGTTACCCAAAGACTGAAAAAAAATAAACAGACATATGTAATTAGAATAATGAAAAAAAGAAGAGAGAGAATAATGGGAAGAAAATTACTTAAAGAAATGATGTCCAAAATATCCCAAAGTTATGAAAATGATAAACCCACAAATCCAAGAAGTTCCACAGAACTCCAACACAAGAAACACGAAGAAAGTAACACTAAGGAATATCATAAACTGTTTTGCTTCCAAACCAGTGATAAAGAGAAAACATTAAAAGCAGCCAGAGGAAAGAACACAGAGGAAAGAACACGTGGACAAGATACCTATACTAGGAAGAATTACAGGCGGATTACTCATCAGAAATAATGAAGCCATGAGGCAGTGGAGAAACATCTTTAGAAAGTGGACAAAAGGAACTGTCAAACACAAAAAGCAAATGATTCAACAAAGAAAAAACTCTCAATTTATAATTCTATACCCAGCAAAAATATCTGCCAAAACTGGAGACATTTTCAAGTTCACAAAAGCTGAAGTGGGAGAGAGGGAAAGCAAAAGGAATTCATCAACTGCAGGCTTGCACTACAATAAATGTTAAAGGAAGGCCCTTGGGCTAAATAAAAATGATGCCAGATAAAGTCTGGACCAAACCAAAAGAAAAACTTTTAAATATAAAGTTGCAAATAGGGTTATAAGTAAGATCTGAGAAAAGATACACCATGCTTACAGTAATCAAAGGATCTCAGAGCCAGGGACAAATAGTGTAATTTCATAGCAATGAAGGAGTCAATTCTTCAAGAGGTCATAACAAACATTTATGCTGGCACAATAACAGAGTTTCAGAACACATTAAGCAAAAACTGACAGAACTTAAAAATAAATAGAGAAAGCCACAATTAATAATTGAAGATTTCAACACTCCATCTAGATAACTGATAAAAAAAATAAACAGAAAATTAGTAAGGCTATTGTTTACTTAAACTGCACTGTTGACCAGCAAGCCTAATTAACTTTTAGAGAACACGCTATTGAACAATAGCAGAACTCATTATTTTCAAGTGCATATAAATATTTACCAAGATAGCCGAAACCGGTTTGGCTCAGTGGATAGAGTGTTGGCCGGCAGATTGAAAGGTCCCGGGTTTGATTCTGGTCAGGGGCATGTGCCTTTGTTGTGGGCACATCCCCAGTGGGGGGTGTGCAGGAGGCAGCTGATCGATGTTTCTCTCTCATGGATGTTTCTAACTCTCTATCTCTCTCCCATCCTCTCTGTAAAAATCAATAAAATATATTTTAAAAAAATATTTACCAAGATAGTCCATATTTATTGTGATAAATTAAAAATTAAGTTTCTATAAATTTAAAATATTAAAAAGCAAAGTGTGTTCTCTGGTTATAAGAGGATTGAATTAGGAAGCATAAACAGAAAAACATATGGAAAATCTTCAAATATTTGAAAACTAAAAAATGTACTGCTAAGGAACCCATAGACAAAAAAAAAAAATTAAAAGAGAAATTCAAAATACTTCGAATTGAATGAAAATGGAAATACATCAGAAGTTCTAGGATGCAGCTACAGCAGTACTTAGAGGGATATGTTTAGCACAAAATGCCTATTCTTCAATAGAGTAATATCTCAAACCAATTACCTTAACCTGTATCTTAAAAAGCGAAGGAAAAAAAAAAGAACAAATGAAATCAAAGTAAACAGAAAAAAGAAAATAATGATGATACGAATAAAATCAATGAAATAAAAAGAATTTAAGCAAAACTTTGATGAAACCCAAAGCTAGTTCTTTAAGAAGCTTAATGATAAAAAGTGATAAACTCCTAACCAGACTGATTTGTACAATAAAAGATAAATACCATATTATCAACATCAATGACTGCGGTAATATCACGACAACTTCTACAGCTACTAAAAAGATAATAAGAGAGAGAATATCATATAAACTTTATGCCAATAAATTCAACAAATTAGATAAAATGAATGAATTCATTAGAAACACAAACTACCAAAGTTCTCTGAAGAATAGAAAAATAGCCTGAATGACCCACATCTATTGAAGTAATTGAATGTGTAGTTAAACATCTCCCCAGTATGAAAATGTCATGACTCGTATGGGCCTCCTTGGTGAATCCTATCAGCATGTAAGAAATCAATAATATCAATTCTGTACAAACTCTTCTAGAAAATCGAACAGAAGAGAATATTCCTCAGCCCATTCTCTTCAGTCAGCACTACCATAATACCAAAACTGGACAAAAACACTGCAAAAAAAAAAAAGAAAGAAAGAAAAGAAAAGAAAACCAAAGACAAATATCTCTTGTAAACACAGATGAAAAATAAAAATAAAAATGTTAGAACCCAATAGCATATTAAAAAATAATACTACATCAAGACCAAGTGGGATTTATCCCAGAAATACATGATTAGCTTAAATTTTTAAAAATCTATATAGTTCACATTGTTAACAGATTAAATAAGGAAAAGCACACACCATCATCATACATACAGAAAAGGCATTTTACGAAATCCAACATCCATTTCTGATTTTTAAAAATCTTAGTAGACTCAGAATGTGAGAACTTCCTCAACTCTGGTAATGAGCACCTGTGAAACATTTACAGCTAATAACATAATTAATGGTGAATTTAGAGGCACTACTTCCCCCGCCGAAGATCAAGAGCGAGACAAGCATATCTGGTTTCAGCCCTTGTAGTCACCATTTTACTGGCGATGGAACCAGTGCAATAAGGCGAGCAAAGGAAACAGAGGATATCCGAATGGAAAAGGAAGAAGAAACACTGTCTCACAGATCACGTGATCCTCTAGGCAGAGAATCTGATGAAATAAAAAGAATTTTAAGCTACTGGAACTACTGAGCTTTTAGGATCTAAAATCAAAATACAAAAGTCTATCGTATCCCTAAATATTCATTAACAATCAGAAGTGAAAACTGTATTTACATTAGGATCAACAAATGTAAGTTATCGTGTGTTAGGGTCTGTCAAAAGTATGCAGGATATTTTTGAATAAAAACATATTGAAAACTGCAAACATTGCTGAGAGGATGTAAAGAAAGTCTCGATAAAAGGAGAGAGACCCTGTGCTCATGGATCAGAAGTCTCTATATTGCCGAGACCAGTTTGGCTCAGTGGATAGAGCATCGAACTACGGACTGAAAGGTCCTAGGTTCGATTCCGGTCGGGGGCATGTACCTTGGTTGTGGGCACATCTCCACTGTGGGGTGTGCAGGGGGCGGCTGATCGATGATGTCTCTCTCTCATCGATGTTTCTGACTGTCTATCTCTCTCCCTTCCTCTCTGCAGAAAATCAATAAAATATATATATTTTTAAAAAGCTGTGATACATATACACAATGGGATATTTCATAGCTGTAAAAACAAACAAAAAGAACTCTTACCATTTGCAGCAGCATGGAAGGGCCTGGAGAGTATTACGCTGAGCGAAACAAGTCACTCAGAGAGAGACAAGTGTCCCATCAACAGGATGAGCTGGCGAACAGACAGACCCGGAGGTGAAGAAGCATAGAAGCGACTGGAACCTCAGAAAGAGGGGGTGCTGGGGGAGGGGGGAGCAATCAACCAAAGAACTTGTATGCAGAGCCCTGGCCACAGACAATGGGGTGCGAAGGGCTGGGATGAGGGGGTCGGGGGGCTAGAAGAGGTCAGTGGGGGAGGGGGGAGCACAGGTAATACTTCAAATAATAAAAATTTAAAGGATAAGAGAGAGAGCTCTCCCGGCCCCTGACCCTGGCTCCTGGGGTCACCCCTGGCTCCGCTCCTCACCTGTCCCCTCCCACTCAAGTGCAAGCTCCCGGGGGGCAGGGACGGCGCACATTGTCCTGGTGACCTGGTGACCTGTGACCTGTGACCGGTGACCTGTGAACAGTGAGGACACATTTGTCCTCTGGGAATGAGGACCCCTGAGAAAGCTGTGGCTGAGAGAGCGGCTTGGGGAGCCGGCTCCGGGCGGGTGGGGAGGGCAGCCGGGGCACAGGGGAGACCGGGATCAGAGGACCAGGAAGCGGCAGGTGAGGGGGCCGGGGCAGGGCCCAGGTGAGGGGCGCACAGCACCCACTCCACAGGCCTCCCCTCCTCCAGCTGCTATCGAGGCCACGGAAGAGCTGGCGGGAGTGTCCTTGGTGGGACCCGGGGCTGCAGAGCAGCGGGCACAGGGCGGCGTGGGACCGAGAGCGGGGGACGCGGGAGTGAGCGGCAAGAAGGGGGGACCGGCTTTCCCAGGCGCCCTGGGGAGACCTGGCTCCATCTCGGGCTGCGGAATCAGGGTTCCAGGCCCTCCGACCTGGGTCTCCGTGCTGGGGCGGCCCCAGGAGCCCCCACATGACGGGGGTGGAGGGAGTCTCCGACCGCTGAGGACTGGTCGATCTCGGGGTACCAGCCGGCTGGGGCTCTGCCTTCCCGCCCACCCCCCTCCTGCCGCCTCTCGCCAGCTCGGTACCCCGTCCTTCTTTCCTTCGTGGGGAGAGAAAGGGCCCCTCTTCCCCCCCCCCCCACACGGGCTGCGAGAAGCTGGCTTTCCCAGGGGCTGCGGGGGCGCCCCGGCTGGCATGGCCTCCTGCAATCCTGGGGTGAACGGCTCCAGGTTTGGGGGGCGGCCCCCTAGGCGGCGGCTGCAGGAGACAAGGGGGAGAGAACCGGCCAAATTCCAGGGCGCGCACACGAGGCGCTTTGTTGGCGTTGCAGTGCAAATGAGCAATTAGCCGGGCTGGCTCCAGGCCACCCCCCACCCCCCCCTACCCCCCCACAGCCAGGCCAGCTGGCAGCACGTGCCTTTCTGCTCTTGGCTGGGGCCCCGCAGGCTGGGTGGCGGCGGGCGGGGAGCAGGCCGTGTGCAGACCCAGACGAGGGGCGCACGGGCCTCCACCGAGCAGACGGCCCCCCCTCCGGTGGCACGGCGCCCGGGGACCCCCCACAGGTGCCTTCGCGGGGGGCGGGGGGCCGAGCAAGTCTGACACATGGCCAGGCTGCAGGGCCCTGGGGTACCGGGGGGCGCACCCCTGCCCGGGACACGGGGAGCCAGGGCTTTGCATGGGGTCGCACCCCCGGGAGGCATGGAGCTGGGGTCCCGGCTGCTCGGACTCTGAAGGGAAGGCGGTTTCTGGAATCAGAGGTTCTAGAACTTGAGTGAGGATGGGCCGCAGGGAGGCCTGTGGGGACTGAGGATGGGGTGCCGGGCCCCGCCCCCCGAGGTCCCATCCCCTGGCCTTTCTAGCAAGGTCGCGGCTAGTGGTGGTGGTCTTCGGGCCACACTTTGAGAACCGTGAGGCTGAGCCAGGTCCGGTCAGGGGGTGACAGAGACAGTCCTGCCGAGACCGGTGTGGCTCAGTGGAGAGAGCGTCAGCCTGAGGACTGAAGGATCCCAGGTTCGATTCCCGTCAAAGGCCTGTACCTTGGTGGCAGGCACATCCCCAGTCGGGGGCGTGCAGGAGGCGGCTGATGGATGTCTCTCTCTCATTGATGTTTCTAGCTCTCTATCCCTCTGTCTTCCTCTCTGTAAAAAGTCAATAAAATAGATTTTTAAAAAAATATATAGAGAGAGAGACAGTCCCTTTCCCTCTTCTTACTCTAATTCTGCGGGGCGTCAGCCAGGACCGGCAGAAAACGGGGGGCTGGGCCCACCACGGTCTGATCCCCTCAGAAAGCAAGAGAAGCAGAGCTGAGTGACAGCCGCACCCCCCACGTGAGCTAGACAGGTGGTGGGGAGATGGAGGGCTGGGGGGAACCCCTCAGGTGGTGCACCCCCTGTGTGAAAAGCTAGGGAAACCGGGGTTGAAGCAGACACGACTCAGCTAACGGCCCTGTGGACATGCACCGAGGACCCACCCTCACTCCGAGGGCCCCTCCTCCCGCTGCGTCCAGCCCCCCATCCACGCCCAGCCGGCCAGGCTCAGGCAGCACCCCATGTGATTGACTGCCCCAGAACGGAGGTGGGGAGCCACGCCACCGTCCCCACGGCTCAGCGTGGCTGGGGGTGGGGGGTGCAGAGACGCCCAGAGGTCAGGTGCCCCCTCAGTGCCTGAGAGCGGGGGCGGCACTGAGAGGAGGAGCTGACCTCGAAGGAACGGCAGCGAGGCCTCGGGGAGAAGGCCCAGGCGGGTGGGGCAGCCTGGCCCTCCGTCTGGCGGGGTCACCCGCTGGCTGTGTGACCTCGGGCAGAGCGCCTGCCCTCTCTGATTCTCCGGGTGCTCCTCTGAAAGGCGGGCTCCGCGTGCCTGCCATCCCCGCCCCGGGGGCCGCTGGGAGACCGGGATGAGCAATGGTCACACCGCGTTGCAGAGGGCCAGGGCCAGGGCTGGGGTGCCAGGGTGTCCGAGGGTCCTGGGGTCCCCAGAACATGGAGTGTTTCATCCCGGGGACCAAGGACAGCCAGGGACAGCGAGACCCGGGAGGACAGAAGCATCTGGCACCTTCTCCTCCTCCCCCTGCAGTGACAGCGGTGGGAGGCGGACAGTGACTCCCGTCCACGACCCCGCGTCCCAGCCCCGGCTCCCCCGGTGGCCCGGGTCCCCGGCGCCCTCCCTCCTGCCTGCAGCCGGGGGCGCGGCGTCGGCAGGGATCGGTCTGAACACAGCGCCCGCCGGCTGCGCCGGGTTCGAGCCGCTAATGAAAAGCGGGAGGGCCCCTCGCCCGGCTGCCAGCCCGGCGGGGCGGGAATTAACGCGATGCTTTGTTGCTTTGTTTCGCTCATTAATTCGATCCAGACGGCGGGGTGTGGAGGAGTGTACCCCGTCCTCGGCGCCCGGAGAGGAGGCACGGAGGCGCCTGGTATTGGGGCGCAAACGTATACATGGGGAGGGGACTCCTTCGGCGGTGGCACTCGCCGTGTGCCCCGGGCAGAGCTGGACCTGGGACCCCTCGGTCTGCACCGTGAAAAGATGGCAGCCGTCCCTCCTCCCGTGCATTGGAGGAGACTCCTGGGGCCTGGCCCAGACCTCGCCCTTCTCGCCGGGAGCCGGCCTTTGTGCGGCTCCGCCCGAACCTGCTGGGCCTGGTGTGGAGGGAACAGATCCAGAGGGTCCCCTCCGTCCAGAGCGGGACTCAGCCGACCAGCAGGTGCTCCAATGGAAGAAGGTTCAGGATGCTGAGAAACTGGGGAACCATCCTCTTGGGGGAACAAAAGGGCTGGAGAAGGAGCCCCCTTGGGTCTAGCATGAGGACTGGGAGTTCCCTGGGGTGGGGTGGGGCAGGGCGGGGGGCGGGGAGGGCATTTGGAGGAGAGGGGACCCTGAAAAGCACAGCCACTGAAAAGTCCTGGGGTCTCAGAACCCCCCGATGCACAGGCATTAACACGGGGTGCCCGACCCTCAGCCCCAGTGCTGTAAGCTGCACTTCCGGCCCCTGCCCCAGCCCACGAGGCCCCACCCTGGCCTCCCTGCCCTTTGCTCCCCGTCAGGAAGTGGGGGTTGCTGTGATGAGCCCCAGTTGCTACGATTAGACCTCTTCCCTGCCCTCAGGTGGCGGAGTTTCCTGGCGCACAGGGTGCAGGCCTGTGAGAACGCGTGTGCATGCGTGAGTCTGTGTGAGGGTGAGAGGAAGGCTTTTCAAAGGCACGTCCGTGTCTGGGAACCAGCATCCTGGTCTGAGGAGCTGACCCTCCAAACCTCGGGTTTCCCGTCGGCAAGAGGAGGGAGACCGGGCAGAAGCTAATTACCTTCCTTAACACAGGCCGTGCCCCTAGGTGCACCTGCCGGTTCCAAAGACAAGGGCTGCTGTGTTTAGTTCTTGTTGTTTTCAGATTTTCGTATGTTTTTTTTTAATCAATTTCAGAGAGAGGAAGGGAGAGGGAGAGAGAGAGAGAGAAGCATCCATGATGAGAGAGAATCATTGACCAACTAGCCCCCAACCTGACGGGGAATCGAACGTGACCTTGATGCTCAACCACTGAGCCATGCTGGCCCATGGGTAGGTTGAGTGTCATACTATGTAACAAAAGGCTAATATGCAAATCAACTGAATGTCTGAACGACTGGCCGCTAGGACACACACTGACCACCAGGGGGCGGACGCCAACCTGTCACTCACATTCCTGGGCCTTGTGCTTTCCATCCGGAAAACAAGGAGCTTGGACTGCACCGTGTTTTCAAACCCAGAGGAGCCCCAGGTGTGACTGCGTCTGCTCGGCCTCACTTCTTTATTTATTTGTTTTAGAGAGAGAGGGGAAGGGAGCGGGGAGACAGAGAGAGAAACATCGATGTGAGAGAGACACGTCGATTCGCTGCCTTCTGCACACCCTACCTAACCAGGGCCAGGGATCCAGCCTACAACCATGGCATGTGCCCTTGACGGGAATCGAACTCAGAACTCTGCAGTCTGTGGGCTGATGCTCTCTAGCCCGGGAGCCAAACTGGCTGGGGCTGCTCGGCCTGATTTACACCCCTGGTTCCCGAGAACAAGAATTCTGTCCGGGACTCTCTCTCCCAGGGAGTGTCACCGTCCTGGGACCCTCTGTGGAGCGCCCCCAGGTGCAGGCTACCACCCTATGGACTGGGGTGGGGACAGGCATTGCACTCACATCGTAACCCCGTCCTTACCAGCACCTTCACACAGCCTCCTCCCACCTGTTTGTGGTGGAGCGACCCGCGGCCCGCATGTGACGCGGTGTCAGCCAGAGCCAGCTAACCGCAGCCTGCGCCGTCCCACATCCAGACCCGCCGGCTCTCTGAGCCCATCAGGTTCCGTGGGAGATCCGTGCCCATGGCGTGAAGTGACGTGATTTTCGCCGTGAGCTATAGCCCACCTCACGGGGAGCACAGACACGGCAGTGATGACGTGACACACTAAAAACAAGTAATAGAAAGAGAACAATTCCTGACCTTTACTTGTGCTAAATAAATAACAAAAAGCATAAAGCGCCAAAACCGGTTTGGCTCAGTGGATAGAGCCTCGGCCTGCCGACTGAAGGGTCCCAGGTTCGATTCCGGTCAAGGGCATGTACCTTGGTTGCGGGCACATCCCCGGTGGGGGGCGTGCAAGAGGTGGCTGAGCGATGTCTCTCTCTCATTGGTGTTTCTAACTCTCTATCCCTCTCCCTTTCTCTCTGTGAAAATCAATAAAAAAAATATATATGTTTTTAAAAGAAGCATAAAGCGCCTATGTACAGACATCAAAATGATGGGACTTTTTTTAATAAATAAATGGGAGATGGTGATGTAACCACATAACGACATATGTCAAGTCCGAGGTCACTTCCGGGCTGCATGCATCTCCCATTGTGGATCCGAACGCCTCTCTCTGCCAGGGACACCTGGGCACTGCGTACGTGGGGATGACTTACGCATCTGGATCCCCAGTAAAATGCAACGTTCTCTGTCCTAAGAGCGTCCAGGTCGAGGGGCTTGGCTGTGCCATGATGGAGAATAAAGACAAAGGGTCCTGGCTCCGAGAATCATTTCCCGTGGCTGGCGAGAAAAGGCGGGGCTTAGCATGGCTCTGCGGGCACTGGCGGTGCCGGGAACCTGTGCCCTGTGTCTGGGGAGATGCCTTGTGCCGCCTCGAAGCAGCTGCACCTGCTCCAGGCTCCCTCACCTCCATGTTTATCTAGAGCTCCCACTGGAAACCAGAGAAACGTGCTTTTATTTACGTCCTAGAGGCTCGGTGCACAGATTCATGCACGGGGGAGTCCCTCAGCACAGCCTGCAGGGATCAGCCAAAACTGGCTCTCCCACATCTCCTGAGGGAACCTGGATTGCGAGAGGGTGCAAGCCAGGCTGAGGGACCCCACCGGTGCACAAACAGGGCCAGGGAGGGATCAAGGGAGGGCTCCAAGGCGTGTCCAGTCCATCTCGCCCAGTCCCAATCGGCTGGACCCCAGCAGCAAGCAAACCTATGGTCAGAGCATCTGCCCCCAGTGGTCAGTGCATGTCATAGCGACTGGTTGAACGGTCGGACACTGAGCATATTAACTTTTATTATGTAGGATTTGTTACTGTTGTTGTTGTTGTTAATCCTCACCCCAGGATATTTTGTCCATTGATTTTTAGAGAGAGTGGAAGAGAGGGAAAGAGGAAGAGGCGAGAGATGGAGGGACGGAGGGAGAGAGAGAGGAACATTGATGTGAGAGAGACATATCCATTGATTGCCTCCTGAACACACCCAACCAAGGCCAGAGATCAAACCTGTGACCCAGTTCCATGCCCTTGACCAGGAATCAAACCTGTGACCTTTTCGATTCATGAGCTACACCCTAACCACTGGCCAGGGCAGAGAAATGTATTTTGGTTTTTTAATATATGTCTTCATTGCTTTTAGAGAGAGAGAGGGATAGAGTGATAGAAAAATTGTTGATCGGTGGCCTCCTGCACAGCTCCTACTGGAGACCGAGCGTACAAACCTGGCCATGTGCCCTGACCGGGAAGCGAATCTTTGACCTCTTGGTTCATGGGTCAGCGCTCATGAGCAACACCAGCCAGGAGAGAAATGTTTCTTTACATGCGTGACTGTATGTATGTCTCTCCTGCGCTCGGGAGCACACTCTCCCGCCCCACTGGACTCCATTTACACAACACAAGTTCAAAGACAAAGAGTTTAAGGTATCAAGACGATAGCAGAGCACCAAGCAGTGCCATGCGGGGCGGCTGGCCTGGTCCCACCGGGAATGTGGCCGGTGATCATATTGGATTTAGCATCGATTTGCCCGACAGAAGACTCCCAGGCAGCGGAAGGGGGCAGCATAGGAGGCAGAAGAAGGCCTTGCAGGGTGGGAACTGTGGTCAGGTTGGCATGGCGCGGGGGTGCGGTGCCAGCGAGGGCGGGCGAGGCTGAGGCGGGCAGGAGCGCGGACGGAGCCAGGTTGGAAGGAAACTGGACCTCCACCCACCGGCAACGGGAAATGCCAAAGACGCCGTTAGGCCTTGGGCTCAGACAGAAGCCGATGGCGGAGGAGAAAGAAGGAAGGGCGACCCTCTCTCTCCCCACCTCCCAGGCCCTCCCCACTCGGCGGAGAGCCGCACACGGAGTGCGTGGCGGGATTGCGTGTGCCTGGATGTGAAATACACGCAGTGGAGGCAGTTGGGGGCAGCTTTCCCGCAGTCCTGATAAGGAGTATGTGTACACACACGAGGTAAGTACATCTTTAAAACGCCAGGATAGCCCTGGCCGGTGTGCCTCAGTGGATAGAGCATCGTCGGCTTGCAGACCGAAGGGTCACGGGTTCGATTCCCATCAAGGGCACACACCTCAGTTGCAGGCTCCTCCCAATCCATGTGTTTCTCTCATGTCGATATTTCTCTCTTCCCTTCTTTCTCCCATTCTCTCTAAAAATGGATGAAAAGCTGAAACAGGTTTGGCTCAGTGAATAGAGTGTCGGCCTGCGGACTGAAAGGTCCCAGGTTCGATCCCGGTCAAGAGCATGTACCTTGGTTGCGGGCACATCCCCAGTAGGGGGCGTGCAGGAGGTGGTTGATGAATGTCTCTCTCTCATCGATGTTTCTAACTATCTCTCTTCCTCTCTGTAAAAAAAAAAAAAATCAATAAAATATATTTTAAAAAATAAATAAATAAATAAATAATGGATGAAAAAATATCCTCGGGTGAGGATTAAAAAATGAAACTAAATCACCAACTTACACCATACGCAAAAACAAACTCAACATGGCTACAGGACTTAAATGTAAAATGGAAAACCGTAAAAATCCTACAATATTCCATAGGCAGAAAAATAACAATATCTTTACCACCACAGCTCCCAGGGCAATGGAATCTAAGGAGAAAATAAACAAATGGGACTGCATCGACATAAAAAGCTTCTGCATAGCATAAACCATCAACAAAACAACAAGAGAGCCCACTGCATGGGAGAACGCATTTGCCAGCGGTATTTCCCATAAGGGTTTAATCTCCAATATTTACAGGGAACTCAGACCACTTAACAAAAGGAAGATAAACAGCCCAATCAAAAAAGCGGGCAAAGGACCTAAATAGACACTTTTCGAAAGAGGACATACAGAAGGCCAAGATGCATATGAAAACATGCTCAAAGTCACTAATCGTCTGAGAGACGCAAATCAAAACCACATGGAGATACCATCTCACACCTGTCAGGATGGCTATTATCATCGACAAATCAGCAAATGACAAGTGCTGGCGAGGATGCGGAGAAAAAGGAACCCTCGTGCACTGCTGGTGGGATGCAGACTGGCTCAGCCACTGTGGAGAACAGGATGGAGTTTCCTCAAAAAAACTAAAAATGGAACTCCCATTTGACACAGCGATCCCACTTCTAGGAATATATCCCCCCCAAAAAACTAGAAACACCCATCAGAAAGGATATATGCACCCCTATGTTCATAGCAGCACCATTCACCATAGCTGAGATCTGGAAACAGCCTAGATGCCCATCAGCAGGTGAGCGGATAGAAAAGCTGTGGTCCATCTACACCAGCGGTTTCTCAACCTGTGGGTCGCGACCCCTTTGGGGGTCGAATGACCCTATCACAGGGGTTGCCTAAGACCAGCGGAAAACATCTATTTCCCATGGTCTTAGGAACCAGCAGACCGCTCCTCGGTGTAGCAAAGTGTAGCCATGTAGTTTTATGCTACGTTAACAAGCCCACCAGCGAAAGACAAGTATCACACGGTCTCGCTTCTATGGAATCTACTGAACAAAATACGCTGGTGAACAGAATAGGTCTAGAACAGCGGTTCTCAACCTGTGGGTCGCGACCCCTTTGGGGTCAAATGACCCTTTCACAGGGGTCGCCTTAGACCATTGGAAAATGCAGATATTTACATCACGATGCATCACAGTAGCAACATTTCATGGTTGGGGGTCACCACCCCATAAGGAACTGTAAGGGTCGAGGCCTTAGGAAGGTTGAGAACCGCTGGTCTAGAGAAACAGAAGCATAAAAAAGAGTTTGGAATCTCAGAGGGAAGGCAGGGTGGGGAGAGATGAACTAAAGAATGGATGTGTACACATGCATGACCCGTGGGCACAGACCATAGCCTGGTGAAAACCAGGGTGGAGTGGATGGGAGGGGGGTGTCTGTGGGGAAAAAAAAAGGGGGGACATCTGCAATACTCTCAACCATGAAAACAAATGTAAGGACTCATTATTCTGCCCTACGCATCTTTTCACGCTGGCAGTTCCCGGCTGCCGCTGTTCTATTTTCATCCGCCCCTTGGACGCTCGCGGAAATCTCGCAGCAGCCACCGCGGGAGGAAATAGCTTTCAAGGGCATAAGCGCTTTCATCTGTGCCGTTTGGCCCACGAGACGCGTTCAGGCCTGAGTGCGTGCGACGCACTGACGGAAAGAAATGGAACAGAGGCGGAACGCTCACCACATAACACACCTACTGCAGCCCGGCTCCCTGATTCTGTTAGTGGCAAAGCTGTCCCCATGTCCCACGACCTACCTCCCTCCTTCCCTCCCTCCCTCTGCTCTCCCTCCTCTGTGCCACCCGCTACCATGTCCTGTGGGTTTGGCTGAGCACCTGCAGAATGCCTGGCACTGTGCTGGCCACGGTGGGCCTCAGAGGGAACCAGCTAGAAGCGGTCCCTGCCCTCCTGGGACTTACCATCCGGTGGAAGGAAGCATCCTCTCAACAAACACATACCCAATACACATTTCATCCCATGTTGGGGCCAGGGTTTTGGCCAGATGGGATGGAAAAGGGGGGGAGAGTACGAAACGTCTCTCTTTTTTTTTTTTTATTGGATTGTTTATCTTCCTTCGAAGGGAAGGCCCTGCCGAGAAAGCAGTTCGGGGCCACGGAATGAGAAGGAACCGGCTGTGGGGAGGGCTCTGACAGCACGTGCAAAGGTCCTGCGGTAGGAAGGAGCGCAGTGGGGTTGGCTGCAGGATTGCCAGTGAGGCAGGGACGGCCTAACGGAAGCTGGCACCAACTGGGCCTTCGTGATGGTCTGGGCGGACTTCTGGGGCTCCAGAGGTTCTGTCTCATTTAACCCCGACCACAATCCTAGCAGAGGAGTCGTTTTTTTTAATTGCCATTTTATAGGTAGAGAAGCTGCCACCCAGAAGCAGCAGTGGACCTGGATTCAGTCTCAGGCAGTCCCGCTCCAGAGCCTGGCCTGACTCCTGACCCCTGACCCCTGAGCTGCCTTCCACGCGTGGAGGCTGGAGAGGCAGCTGGGGGCGGGGGGGTGAGGGGAGCTGCAAGTCTGTTTTCCTTCACAACGTCTCTTCTTCCCTTGCTCCTTGGGTTCGAATCCTGGTTCTCGGTTTGCCAAGGGGACGGGCGTGGGTGACTACCCTTGGTTTTATTCCACGACTGCTTACTGAGCGCCCGCCATGTGCTGGACCCAGAGCTGGGAACGGAGGAAGACGGAGTGAGAGCAAATGCAGGTGTGGGCCCTCATCAAGGTACCCACCGCCCACCTGGGCAGAAAGGGGTTCGTGAACTGATGAACACGGTGCTGAGAGCAAGGAGCGCCTCTCTGGGAGAAGCCATAACAAAGGGGCCCAGCCCGGGCTGGGGGTCAGGCCAGGTTTCCCTACGGAGCCGAGACGGAGGGACAAGCAGGACAGACCAGGCAAAGAAAGGAGGTGGAGGTGGGAATAGGTAAAATACAGAAGGCCCAATAGTGTTTTAGCAGAAGTATGTCCCAATTGCCTGGAGCATGCCACACGAACAATTCTTTTTATTGCAAACGAGAGGCCCGGTGCACGAAATTCGTGCATAGGCAGGGTCCCTCGGCCTGGCCAGTTATCAAGCCTTCCTTCCCCTAGCTGCCGGCTGCCAGTGGGGGACTTCCTTCATTCTGGGGCACCCCCTGGTGGTCAGCGCCCATCAGAGCAAGCGGCTGAACTCCAGAGGGGACAATGTGCATACAGTGGTACCTCGAGATACGAGTGCCCTAACATATGAGACTTTTGAGATACGAGCCGGCGAGCGAGCGATTTTTGCTTTGAAATACAAGCAACAGTTGAGATAGGAGTCATCGTGCGGATTGGCCGGCTGCACACGACCCACCCGTTTACCGCGACTCGAGCGTCTCATAGTTTCCCATGCCTCAAGGTTATGGAGTGAATTAAACTCGTATCTCGAGGTACCACTGAATTAGCCTTTTATTTCATAGGAGGTGATATTCAACTTCAACTGCATGCACCTCTTATTTGTAGCTACAGTGGTACCTCGAGATACGAGTGCCCTAACATACGAGACTTTTGAGATACGAGCTGTAGAGCGAGCGATTTTTGCTTTGAAATACGAGCCACAGTTGAGATAGGAGTCATCACGCGGATCGGCCGGCTGCACACGACCCACCCGTTTACCGCGACGCGAGCGTCTCATAGTTTCCCACGCCTCAAGGTTACGGCACGAATTAAACTCATATCTCGAGGTACCAATGTACTTCGTTTTGTTTGGGCATCTGGCAGCCAAGGTAGGAAGGGAATCCAAGGCAGAGGGAACAGCGTGTGCGAAGCTCCGATCACAGGAGCGTGCCAGGCGTGAGCCAGAAATCCGGGGATGCCCCTGTGACTAGGCACAGAGAACCCCATCTTCCTCACCGGTGACATGGGGGCGGTACTAGCCGCCACCACTCAGGACTGTTCATGTGTGAGGGCATAGAATAGCGCCTGCTGGGAGCTTTTCCCGCCTCCCGGTCTGTCTCATAGACGGCGCTGCTGTCTGCCCCTGGCCACTCCCGTGTCTCACGCCTCTGCGGGTCCGTGTCTGCCGCCCCTTCCTTCTGCGGGCTGCCCTCGAGGAAGGCGGTTTCCCTGTTTATTTGAGGATGTCAGTTCGGCGAGGCAACACACGTGTCTGCCGAGTCAAGCGGAATGGCCCGTGTCTCCCCGCCAGCGGGCCAGGAAGGAAGAGGGTCTCTCGCCCCCTTCAGGGCACAGCTCTGAGTTTGGGCACATCTTTCGGGCCAAACCTCCTCGTCAGAGAGCCACCACCGCCGGCTGCCAGGAATGCTGGGACAGGCCATCGTCATGGTCGAGTTGGGCGTGGGCTCGGCCCAGGGGCCAGGCTGCTGTAACCCTGGGAGAGGGGGCCGGGGAGAGCGGCTGTCAGCTGCTGCCACCAGCCTGGGCTCCGAAGTCACACCCCACACACAGACTCGCACATCCTTCCCCGCGGGCTCTGTCCCAGCGACGGGGAAGGAGGAGGCAGGGGCCCTGGAACCGCCGCCGCTGGGGAGACGGAGACGCGGCCGCCGGGAAGTAGCGAGACGCGGGAACAAATCGCAGGCTAATTGCGACAAGCAGCCAAAGCGAGGTTCGGTGCCAGCCGCCGCCAGAGAGCACGGCTCCCCCTGCAGTGGCTCATAAATCCGAAACAGCTCCGAGGGAGGGAGACAGCTCGAGAGACGCCTCGTGAATGTAAACGCAGTCGCAGGAGACGTGCACACACCACACGCACACGCACACATGCACATGCACTCACACACACCACCCCACATGGAAGGAGGGAGAGAGGGAGGGAGGGAGGGAGGGAGGGAGGGATTTTGGCTCAGCCTGGCGCTGCAGGAACGTGAGAGCCAGATCGTGTCACAGAGCCGGGGACGGCAGTTGCTTCTCATTAGGGAAGTCACCGCGTCGTGCTGACATGTTTCTCGCTCTTCTCGAACGGGCCCCGACTTCCCATCTGCGTTGACATCTGCCCGGGACTGAGCCGCTGGGTGTTGGTGTTGCCGTGTGGTGTGAGCGGTGGGCTGCCCCCTAGAGGCGGCCTTTTCCGGAGGCCGGCCAGCAGTCCCGGGTTCGAAGGCTCTCTCCCCAGCTTCCCAGTGTGTGGCCTCGGGGAAGGGGCTCCCCCTTGTGGGTGGGGCTCTCCCAGCAGCTGCCAGGGTTTAGTGGGGAGAGTAGCAGCTTGGGGACCGGGTGGACTGGGTTTTCCTCTGGGCCCTGCCGGCTCTCGGGTGCCCAGCTGTCCTGGGTGGCCCAGCAGTGAAGGTCTCCAGGGATGTGGAAATCCTAGTGCTAAAACCGGGACCATCCGGCCCAGCTGGGGCGGCGCAGGGTTGGAGCATCAACCTGGGAACCAGGCCAGTGGCCGGCAAACTCATCTGTCTGTCCACAGAGCCACGTAGCAACAGGACCACGACGGACATTTCTTTGGAGAGCCACATCTTTTAAACATAACCTTCTTCAAACGCCACTTCTTCAAAATAAGACTCGCCCAGGCCATGGTATTTTGTGCAAGAGCCACCCTCAAGGGGGCCCAAGAGCCGCCTGTGGATTGTAAGCCCACGGTTTGCCGGCCACGGAACCAGGAGGTCACGGTTCCGTTTCCGGTCAGAGCACATGCCCAGGCTGTGGGCTCGATCCCCAAGATGGGGGGGCATGTAGGAGGCAGCCGATCCACGATTCTCTCTCATCTTTGATGGTTCTATCTCTCCTTCTCCCTGCCTCCCTGAAATCAATTTAAAAAAGGATTTTTTAAAAAATAAGTAGCCAAAACCGGTTTGGCTCAGTGGATAGAGCGTTGACCTGCGGACTGAAGGGTCCCGGGTTCGATCCCGGTCAAGGGCATGTACCTTGGGGCCGGGCACATCCCCAGTAGGGGGTGTGCAGGAGGCAGCTGATCGATGTCTCTCTCATTGATGTTTCTAGCTCTCTATCCCTCTTCTTTCCTCTCTGTAAAAAAAAAAATCAATAAAATATATTTTAAATAAACAAATAAATAAATAAAGCCAGGTCCATCTGGGGCAAGCCAGGACAGCCGGTCACCCTCCTACCAGACAGGAGAACGGCAGTCCCGGGTCCGAATGTTAATCCCAGAGGAGTTAACATGAGCCTCGGGGTCCTCGCATACGAAATGGGAAGGACACCGTCCACCTGACAGGACAGGGACGGAGCGGAGAAGGTGCCTTCCGGGGCCGCCTCATCGTCCTTAGCCACAGGCCGGCTCCCCTCCCGGGCTCCCGCTGTACAACCGCCAGGCCCTGTGTTTGCCAGGACGTCTCATGCCGCTCCACCGGCCGTCCATCGTCCATGGGAAAGCAGCCGAAGGCAGGGGGGGGGGTCCCCCAGGTGCCTGGTTTCTGCAGGGGGCACTCAGTGGAGGCCCAGAGCCTCTGCAGCCACACCCGCAGGCCAGCCGAGTCCTCGCTCCCCTCCCACCCCTCCCTGGTCAGATGCAAGCCCCGCCCCCTCCGGCCAGTGCCGGCCTGGCAGCTCCAAGACAAGCCCAGGCTGACCCGGCCCAACCTCATCCTCACGGAGGCAGAAGTCCTTCCCGCACGCATCTCCGCGGGGCAGGGGCGGGGAGTGGAGGGGAAGGCAGCCCACGCGAACCGGCGTTTCTGTGCCGGAGGAGAAAGAATGTGCCGCGCATTCCAAGTCGCATTGCTTCACAGCCCAGTGATTTCATCCGGCCCCCGGCCCCCAGGCAGAGCTGGCAGCCCCGAGGACACGCTCGGCATCGGGCGGGAGAGGTGCGAATCGGCAGGAATGCGGACGCTCCTCCGGCCTCGCCGCTCCGTCCGTCCGCCCCGGGCGCCGCTCCAGACCTTCCCGGGGGAAACACGCGTGTGGATTGCCAGTGAGACCCGCTGGTGGGGAGAGGGCCGCTCTGGAGGAGACGGGACGTGCAGAGCCTTCTTCTAGTCTGTCTTCGAGACGGAAATACACGCAGATGGACCCTGGGAGCGGGGGGAAGCGTGGACGAAGAGAGGGCCCATCGACCTGGCTCAGGGGCGGCCTTGCAAACTCGGGAGACCCCAAGGAACCCCCGAGCGCGGTCTGAAAGGCAAACCTTTCCATTACAAAGCAGTTTATGCCGAAACTGGTGTGGCTCAGTGGATAGAGTGTCGGCCTGTGGTCTGAAAGGTCCCAGGTTCCATTCCGGTCAAGGGCATGTACCTTGGTGGCGGGCACATCCCCAGTAGGGGGCGTGCAGGAGACAGCTGATAGATGTCTCTCTCTCATCGATGTTTCTGACTCTCTATCCCTCTCCCTTCCTCTCTGTAAAAAATCAGTGAAATACAGTGGTACCTCGAGATACGAGTGCCCTAACATATGAGATTTTTGAGATGCAAGCCGTCGAGTGAGCGATTTTTGCTTTGAAATTCGAGCAACAGTTGAGATGCGAGTAATCGTGCGGATTGGCCGGCTGCACACGACCCACCAGTTTACCGCGACTGGAGCGTCTCATAGTTTCCCAGGCCTCAAGGTTACGGAACGAATTAAACTCGTATCTCGAGGTACCACTGTATATGTAAAAAAAAAAAAATAGAAAGCGGTTTATAGTGGGCAGGCATGTCCTAGGACAGTCTCTTCCCTGACCAAGGTCAACGCTGATGTTCCTGAGCCCATGGTCTCTCTGCCGCTAAGATCACACGCCTACGGGATGTCAGGGGAACTTGTAAGGTCCCTTCCTCCCTCGGGGGCTCAGCCAGTGGCACCCGGGCGCAGGCCGCAGACTGCAGATTCCCTCCTCGGTAGTGAACGGCTAACAGTCCTGTGCCTTTAAGTCGAAGAAGCAAGTACCTGTCTATCCTTTTACTCTGCACCCAGCACCAGAGGTCTCCCCGCTTGGCTTGCTCCTGCCTCTCTACTCTCTCCCCGATGGAGTTCATGGAACCCCCTTGCACCTCCTCCTCTGATGAGAATGTATGAAATACCATGGACCCCGCCATTCCCTGCAGCAGCATCCCAACCCGCTGAGATTCCGCTCCCGGCACCCCGCAGGGAGATGGTGCCCTGGTGGGAGGTGTCTGTCTGCATCTCCCAGGGACCGGAGGAGGCCAGGCTACATCCACCCGGGGCAGCGAGGTCAGGGACGGCTTCTCTGAAGACATGGTTTGCACTGGGGACGGGAGGCCAAAGCCCCCCGCTATTCCCTGCTGCAGGAGGAAGACGTAGGCCCGGGCGGAAGGTGGGAGCGGATGCTGGAGGCTGAGGGATCAGAATAAGCAAAGCAGAGAGGCGCGCTTAGTGGGCAGTGCGCCTGGTCTGTTCCTGACCCTAGACTGCCTAGACCCTCAGTGAGAGAGCGTGGCGAGAGAGTGGCTGGAGGGGGCGGCAGGGCCCCGAGGGGCCTTAGGAAGGACTTGGACGTCCTCACACGGAGGCCAGGGCAGAGGGGAGCGGGGGGCGGAGGCAGAGGGAGGGCAGACCGAGGGGTGCAGGAGGGAAGACCCAGGCAGCCAGGAGGTGGGACAGGCCCCTCCTCCCTGCTGGGGCGCACGCCCACCTCCTCCTCCTGGGGCCTGGGATGGAGGACCCGCTGTTACCCACTTTCTGTAGACGGGGAATCTGGGGGCTGGAGAAGGCGGGGTACACTGTTACCCCCTTTCTAGGGACCGGAATCTGGGGGCTGGAGAAGGCGGGCCTGCACTGTTACCCCCTTTCTAGGGACAGGGATCTGGGGGCTGGAGGAGGTGGGCCTGCACCCCAAGCTTGGAGCTGGGCCCCCCGAGCGCCACCTGGGGCAGAAGGCGAGGCCCGGAGGCCCCCCGCTCCAGCCGGCCGGCCCCGCGCCGCTTCCAGCCTGGCCCCGAACGAACGAGCACATTCCGCCCGGCCCCACACCCCCTCGGCATCTGACGGCAGCGAGGCCGGCCCGGAGGACGGATGCCGGCGGCGCGGGCGCCAAGTCTTAATGCCGCCCAGCTGTGCGGGGGCCGCGGCCGGGCCGGGCGAGGGCGGCGCCGATGCAGAGAGCCGGACCGGCACCCACACCCCCAGCCCGCCCGCCCGGTGGACTGACCACCCACTCACCCCCTGCGGCCAAGGAGCGCTCGCCGGACACCTGGCCGCGGCAGGTGCCTATCCAGGAACCCCGTGCGTGGAGCACCCCCCCACACCCCCCACCCTGGGAGTCCGGGCTGGGTGTTCTCCCCGCACCCCCTCGGGACTCTCTGGCCGGCGAGGTCTGGGCCTCCGCGCAGCTTCCGGTGAGGTCACCCGGGCGAGCCGCTCAGGAAGTTGGATGCACGAGGTGCTTCTTCTCCCAAGACCTCTGGGAGCGCGGGGCCTGGTGCGCGGCCCTCCCATCCGGCGGGACGGGCGCCAGAGACCCTCCCGGGGAGCCAGACGGCGCATCCGGTGGCGAGCCCGCCTCCCCGAGCCCGTCCCCATCCCTGTCCCTGAGCTCTGGCCCCGGGTGTACATCGCGGCCACGTCTGTCCGCTCTCCCTGGGTCCCAGGCGCACAGGCCCCCAGTGGGGATGCACCGAGGGAGAAAGGGGACAGAGTCCCAGGGCAGACGCCAGGCCCGGGAGCCTCGGCCCAGCTCCAGGCCTGATCTCACAGGGGTGGTGGTAGATCTGTGGGCGCTGCCCACTCCCAGGACCCCCCCGCTGTGGGGTCCCCAGGAGCCTGGTGGAGTCAGGTCAGCAGCCCTGCAGGCAGGAGCGAGATGTTCGCTGCTGCTCCTCCTGGAGCAGGGGACCTCGGGAAGAGGCGGGACCCTGGAGCTGAGCGGGGGCAGCTCGGTCTTGGACAAGAAGAATGAGACCCCGAGGGGGCGGTCAGCAGGCACAGTCCCTTCCCCAGTGGAGCTGACCTGGCCACGCCTCTCGGCGGGTGGGCTGAGAATGCCGGGTGGGTTACCCCGCCTTTCTGTGGGCACAGGGACGAGGGTGGCCTGGCTGGAGGCAGCGCCAGGTGGCTGGGAGCGCACCCGCCCGCCGTGGTGAGGGCACAGGTACCGGCCGGGGCCCCGCCCTGCCAGGCCAGGGCAATGGACAGGCCAGAGGCCAATCTGCCCGCTTCCTCAGAAGAAGCTGACGCTCCCCTGCTATGCGACGGCTCCATCTGCCTTTTCCACGGGCACCTCTGTGATGAAGGGAGGGCCCTGTGCGCCCTGGCTCTGGTGGGCATCAGTGAGGGGACACTGGCAGGAAGGCAGGGAGGGAGCCAGACAGGGGGCATCGGTCTGATGGCCTCGGTGCCCACACAGACAGCCCAGCGCCCGCCCGCTCCGGCCGGGGCCCCGCGGGGTCACCCGGGGTCACGGCTCTGGCTCTTGCTGGGCACCAATGCCACGACATCACCCGCCGACCTCAGAGAACGAACAGACGGGGTGACCGGGACCCCGTGGCACGCACCGGCCCAGGCCGGCAGCAGTGGCTGACTGGCCTGCATCCCGAGTTCAACCAGGCCAGAGTCTCCCCACGCCGGCACTTTCTAGAAACGAAGGGGCAGCCCCTTCCGACCGGGAGTGTGGGTGTCTGAGCGAGGCCCTCCTGGCACCCTGAACCCGCCGGCCAGGCCCTGGGGCTCGGGCAGCTGCAGGGCAGAGGCGGCGGGCGGGGCCCCAGTGGTGGGTCAGCTACGGCCACACTCTCCACCCCCCACCCCCAGCCGCCCCAGCCCAGTCCCTCTCCCCCGCTGGGCTGTTCCCACGTTTGGCCACCAGGCTTGTCCCTGAGCATCTGTGGCCGCAGCCGCCGCCACCCAGGCCAGGGGTCCCCGCCGGTTGCTGCCCGCGGGCGGGCCCAGCCCACGTTCCCCTGCACACTCTCCCCGACACTTATCGCAATTAAGCGTACAAATTAGGGCGTTCCAGGCCAAGCTTTCTGCTGGACGGTGTGGGCAGAAGAAACGTTTAAATCTTTTTTTTTTTTGGCTGAGTCTTTGCAAGGCAAGCGTTTCCAAATGTTTGGCCCGGTCCCCCTCCCCCCGCCCCCGCCTCCCCTCCCATCGCTCCCCCATGATGCCTGTCCTCAGGAGGAAGGCTCCACAGATAAGGGGGCGGGCCAGGCCCCGGCCGACCAACCGGGAGGCTGCCCGGCTGACCGCGGGTGACCCCCTGGCTGGGTCTCCCCAACACCTGGATGACTGACGGCCCTTCTGGACGGTCCTCCGCTCCAGATGTGTCTGGCAGCTGCCCGCCGTCCATCAGGGGGCTGGGGCTTTGGAGACTGCAGATCTCCAAACAAAGGCGAGCGCTCGAGGGTGAGGCCCGGTTAGCGAACGCCGAAATCCACCCCGGCTGCCTTCCAGCCACGGGAACAGGCTGTTCCCCGGCTCCCAGGCCCGGCGGGAGCCACGTGGCGCCCGTGTCAGCTCGGGAAGACCATCGGCTCCACACCTGGGGGGCGGCGCCCAGGTGGCCGGTGCAGGGGACCGACCCCCTGGGTGGGGGTCAGACCCCCACGGGGAGGGAACCCAAGTCCGTGGCTGTCGAGTGGGGTGACGTGGGTGCGTCCTTTCGCCCTGTTGTCTCCCGCCGAAAGCAGAGGGGGTCATGCGTACAGTGGTACCTCGAGATACGAGTGCCCTAATAGACGAGATTTTTGAGATACGAGCCATCGAGCGAGCGATTTTTGCTTTGAAATACGAGCAACAGTTGCGATAGGAGTCATCGCGAGGATCGGCCGGCTGCACACGACCCACCAGTTCACCACGACTCGAGCGTCTCATAGTTTCCCACGCCTCAAGGTGACGGAACGAATTAAACTCGTATCTCGAGGTGCCACTGTACGTCGCTCCCGGGGTTGGGAGAGGATTCACGGAGATCAGTGGGGCTGGGCTGGCAGGGCTCAGGGGTCTCCTTCACACCCCACTTCTCTTGGTCCCTCAGGAAGCATCCACGAGCCTCCCTCTGCCTGTCCACTCCCTGTCTGCCTGGTGTACTCCCTGCAGTGTGGGGCCAGGGGGTCTCCGGCTGAGACAGGGCCCGGCGTGGGCGGCGAGACCACTTCTGGGGAGCTCCGGGGAGAGAGTGGCTGAGCCAGCCGTGCAGTCCTGAGAAAGTCCTTCACCGCCCCAGCCCATCTCCCGGCCTGGCACTCTGCTTACTTCCCGGCAGGGCGGGGGTGGCACGTTGAAAAGGAACTGGAATGCAAAGCATGAGGGGTGCCTTCCGTGACATTTCCAGAGCACCTACTATGTGCCAGGCACAAGGGATTCCATGGCGAACGGTACAGGTGCGGTTCCCGCCCCTGGGAGCTCACCGCCTGCAGGGCGGAAGGACAGATGCTACGTAAATACAGTGGCACCTTGAGATACGAGTTTAATTTGTTCTGTAACCTTGAGGTGTGGGAAACGATGAGACGCTCGAGTCTCGGTAAACTGGTGGGTCGTGTGCAGCAGGCCGATCCGCACAATGACTCCTATCTCAAATGTTGCAGGCACATCCCAGTAGGGGGCGTGCAGGAGGCAGGTGATTGATGTCTCTCTCTCATCGATGTTTCTAACTCTCCCTCTCCCTTCCTCTCTGTAAAAAAAAATCAATAAAATATATTAAAAAAAAAAAAAGCTGGGGCACATTCCTATCTATCCCTCCGGGACCCGAGCCTGCAGTTCAGGAAAATCCCACCACACACCGTGCGTGCTTTCCTCCGAACGAAGCGAAACGCACGCGTTCCAGATCCAAGGACAGCTCCCCACGGACATGTGGGAGTTGGCGGGTACCCGGTGGACAGTGCCGGGCCGGCTCCTCTCTCTGGCTCTGCCCCGTCCCAGCTCTGTGGCCTGAGAGCAGTCACCTCCCTGCGCTGGGCTGCTGTGTGAATTGGTGGAATCGAGATTGGAGAGCCGGCCCTGACTGTTTGGCTCAGTGGATAGAGTGTTGGCCTGTGGACTCAAGAGTCCCAGGTTGAGTTCTGATCAAGAGCATGTACCTTGGTTGTGGGCACATCCCCAGTAGGAGGTGTGCAGGAGGCAGCTGATCCATGTTTCTGACTCTCTCTCCCTCTCCCTTCCTCTCTGTAAAGAAAAAAAAAAAAAAAAATATATATATATATATATATATATATATATATATACATATACACACACACACACACACACACACATATATATATATCTTTAAAAAAAATTCGAGAGCTCTTTGTAAAGCAAAATAAGTAATTTTTTAAAATGTTAACAGCTAGAGACAACTTTTGAGTTAAAGTATTTTTAACTCCTTACCCAAAGATACGTTTGGTTTTTATTTTATTACTTTTTGACATATTGATTTTTTTACAGAGAAGAAGGGAGAGGGATAGAGAGTTAGAAACATCAGAAAGAGAGAAACATCCATCAGCCGCCTCCTGCACGCCCCCCACTGGGGATGTGCCCACAACCAAGGTACGTGCCCTTGACCAGAATCGAACCTGGGACCCTTCAGTCCGCAGGCCGACGCTCCATCCACTGAGCCAAACTGGTTTCGGCAGATACGTTTGGTTTTTAAAAATTGATTTGCGAGAGAGAGAGAGAAACATGGATCGGTTGCCTCCCATATGCATCCTGACTGGGGACAGAACCTACTCCCTAGGTATGTGCCCTGACCGGGCATCGAAGCCACAACCTTTTGATGTCCAGGACGGCACTCCAACCACTGAGCCACTCGCCACGCGTGGAGGCCTTTCTGACAGCCAGGTGCCGCCTCTCTGAGACGCCCCCCACCCCCGAGTCCTGCTGTGCCTGCTGGCCACCCTTTGGCACACTGCACCCCAGGTTAGGATTTCGGGGACAAGAATAAAAGATGCTTACGAGCGGCTGACTTCAGGAGGAAGACAAGAGTACCGACCGCCACCCATTCAGAGGGTCCGCGGTGCTGAGTGCCCCCCACCCCCTCCCGGCGGGCACCCCTCCCTCTCACGCTGCCCCGGCGCCTGCGAGGTCCCTCCGGGCCCCGGCCCTGGAGCCCGGCCCCGGGTTTTGGACGGTGAGCGAGGAGCTCCGCCCTGTCCCGCGCCGGCCGGCCGCCGGCAGCCAACCTCTGACTAATGTGTGCGCTCAGCCCGCTCAGCACGCCGATGAGGCTGTCCAGAGCACCCCGAGGGCCCGCCCGGGGCGAGACTCCGGCTGAACCCGCGTGCCTGCCAAGCCCTGTCCGTGCCCGTCCTCCTCTCACCCTTCTCTCCTCTCTCTCTCTCTCTCTCTCTCTCTCTCTCTCTCTCTCTCTCTCTCTCTCTCTCCTCTCTCTCTCTCCATCAGAAAGTAACCCCTCATCATAGCAACTGGGCAAGAGCCCCTGATCCTGGGGAACCCAACACAGCTGGGACCCAGACTGGTCTCAGGGACCGGACCCCCCGGACAGAACGTGGGGTCGGCTCTCTGGCCGACCAGGCGCCGGGAGGACCACCCCCCTCATGGGTGGCACGGGGGAGTCCCAGGCAGGCTGGACCCAGCCCAGGTGCTAAGACCCTCACCCTGTTGGGGGTGATGGACAGGTGGGAGGGAGCTGTCTGCGGGGTGCAGGTTGGGGAGGGGGCTGGGCTGGAAAACCGGGGAGTCTGCTCAAGGCTGTTGCTGAATTCGAGGGAGAAGGCGACAGGCTCTCGGGTGGATGACTCACCCGTTCGACGCCAAATGCCGGCGTCAGAGGACGCCCGGCCGCGTGTCCCAGACGCTGTCCCTGCAGCTGGAGGGCAGACCAGCTGAAGGCCAGGCCCGCGGCTCTCTGTCATCAGGCGGCAGACGGCACCCGGGGAGCCGCCTGCACCCCGTCAGGGTGCTGGGCTGGAGCTAGAGACCCCTGAATAAGAGCAAGAGAGCCGAAACCGGTGTGGCTCAGTGGACAGAGCGTCGGCCTGCAGACTGAAAGGTCCCGGGTTCAATTCCGGTCAAGGGCATGTATCTTGGTTGTGGCACATCCCCAGTGAGGGGGGATGCAGGAGGAAGCTGATCGATGTTTCTCTCTCATCAATGTTTCTAACTCTCTATCTCTCTCCCTTTCTCTCTGTAAGAAATCAATAAAATATAGTATAAAAAAAAAAAAGAGCAAGAGAACTGGGAAAGACTTTGAAAGTCCTTGAGCCCGGCCGGCCTGGCTCAGGGGCTGAGCATTGATGGGCCTGTGAACCAGGAGGTCAGGGTTCAATTCCCCGTCAGGGCACATGCCCAGTTGCGGGCTCAGTCCTCCATGTAGGGCGTGCCGGAGGCAGCCAATCCATGATTGCCTCTCATCACTGATGTTTCTCTCTGTCTCTCTCTCATCCCCCTCCCTTCCTCTCTGACATCAACAACAATATTTTTTTTAAATATATTTTATTGATTTTTCACAGAGAGGAAGGGAGAGAGATACAAAGTCAGAAACATCGATGAGAGAGAGACATCGATCTACCGCCTCCTGCACGCCTCACAGTGGAGATGTGCCCGCAAGCAAGGTCCATGCCCCTGACCGGAATCGAACCCAGGACCTTTCAGTCCGCAAGCCGATGCTCTATCCACTGAGCCAAACCGGTCTCGGCAACAATATATTTTTTTTAAAAAAAGAAAGTCCCTCCAGCCCTCTGACCCCACAGGTCGGGAGGTCCCAGGGTCCAGGTGCTTGAAGATAAGGCAGAAGCCTCCGGGGAGATGGATGCCTCACCAGCCAATGGGCCTCCGGCACAGAGTCTGCCCCGCCCCCACCCAGCCATCAGACCCGGGGTGCGGGCAGGCTCCCCAGGACCCCGGGGAGGTGCTGTCTTCTCAGGCATGAGGGGGACCGTCGGCCCAAAACAGCCCCAGGCCTGGCTAAGGCGGACCCGCAGGAAGGCTGACGTCTGTCTCCCTGCAGGAGCCCTGAACCCCAGAGCCGGCATGTCAGGTGAGCTAAGGAGGCCGTGGACATGGAGACGCCCCACTACAGAGGGCAGCCCAGTGCCCGCCACTCCTCGCTGGGGGACACGGAGGGAGGGGCTCCCGTCCTCGCTGCCTGGAGGTGAGACCTCGGTTTGCTAAGCTCTGGGTGCAGACCCCGCGCCCCCTCCCCATCACAGAAGGGAGGGGATCAGCGGTGCGTTGGGGGGCTCATGCCCCGCACCCTTCTTGCGCCCCTACTCAGCGTGCCGATGCCGGGGCGGGCTGAGCGGGCGGGAGGCTTTCCCTAGAAGGCCTCGGAGCGCCTGCTTCCTCGCCCATGGCCCCGAGGATGGAAAAAGTCTCCCAAATTGAGGCTGGCAGGAGCGGCGCTCGCTCTGATACCCCTCCTCTCCTTTCTTGGCACCGGCAGGCTCCGCTCGCGCCAATGGAAAATTCCCAAGTGCCAGGCGGTTCTCAGATAATCTGCACGCGAAAAAGGGGAAAAAAGAAAGAAAGGAAAAAGAGAGAGAGAGAGAGAGAGAGAGAGAATTCCTTTCAACGAAGACAGCTCCTGAGGGATGGAGGCGCGGCTCCAGCCAGAGCATCTACGTCCGCAGATTCCTGACCTCTCTCTCCCCACGCCCCGCAGGAGGGCGAACCCAGCTGGACTCACTGAGACCAGCCCGGGTCTCACACACACCACAGCCCGTTTGGAATGGGGGCTCCACCGGGCCTATACCTGGGTCTGGAAGAACCCCCAGAAAAAGCAGGGGGCCTTCCCAGAGGCCGAGGGCCAGGGGCCTTGCTCCCACCTGTCCACCGCGGCTGGGAAAGGAGGTGGACAGGCCTGGAGGTCATCGCCTGAAGGTCATCGGGCCTGAGTGGTGGGGAGGGACTGGCAGGAGGTCCCAGATCCTCCACAACAAATCTGGGGTATCATCCTCTATTCACCAGACAGAAGACGTTTAAATGTTCAAAATTAGGGTTGGCTTACAGTGTCACACTCGTTCCAGGTCACCACATCCTTACGAGAGGGGTATGTATCTGTGGAGTGACCATCCGGTACGTCTACAGTGGTACCTCGAGATACGAGTGCCCTAACATATGAGATTTTTGAGATGCGGCTGTCGAGCGAGCGATTTTTGCTTTGAAATACGAGCAACAGTTGAGATAGGAGTCATCGCTCGGATCGGCCGGCTGCACACGACCCACCAGTTTACCGCGACTCGAGCGTCTCATAGTTTCCCACGCCTCAAGGTGACAAAACTAATTAAACTCGTATCTCGAGGTACCACTGTACACCCTCTGCCAGCAGCAGGCACAGCGACTGTCACAGTGTTGACTACGGTCCTCGTGCTGCACATTACACCCCATAATGAACAGCCTAGCTGGCTGCTGGCAGTTCTTACTCTAACCCATCCTGCCAGGGAGTTTTCTGTTAACCCTACCTCGTGCCATCTCAGAGTGCCCACAGCATCCGTATATTCATTTGGCCGGAATTTATAAGCACCTGTGCGCTGTGCCAGGCATTGCGTAGAAAGGGAGAGTCCAACAGAGAGGGAGACAGCCCGGCCCGGGCAGGGGGCTGTCCCTGATGGACCACCATCAGACACAACAGCAACTCCCAGGAAAGCAAGGTGGACGCAGTAGCGGGGGATGGGGGTGGGAGTTGTTGGCACTGGAAACCCAATGACATTAGGCGATCCGCAGCCATAAGTGAGGGGACCACGGAGAGATGGGTCCAGGTTGAAGGAGCCTCGATTCTGCACTCCCGCCAAGTATGATGGGAAGGTGAGAGCAGGTTGAAAGCCACCTCAGACATACAAGATTCAGAACGTGTCGCCTGCTGGGGGAAGCTACTAAAAGAGACACTCCAGCCGAAACCGGTTTGGCTCAGTGGATAGAGCGTCGGCCTGCGGACTGAAGGGTCCCAGGTTCCATTCCGGTCAAGGGCACGTACATTGGTTACAGGCATATCCCCAGTAGGGGGCATGCAAGAGGTGGCTGATGGATGGCTCTCTCTCATGGATGTTTCTAACTCTCTATCCCTCCCCCTTCTTCTCTGTGAAAAATCAATAAAATATACTAAAAAAAAAAAAAAAAAAAGACACTCCAGGCAGACAGGAAAGACACCACACCACAGAGAGAGAGGCCTGGAACCCAGGAAACCAGGGGTCCAGCCGGCAGAGAGCTGAAGGGAACGTGTGGGGGACGGGAAGGGACGTTCAAGAGTGACAGCTAGGCTGTGGCTGGAGGGTGAAGAGTGAGAGGCAGGGATGTGCACCACGAGCAATGGCTCCAAGGAGGAAAGAAGGGGACTGAGAGAGTTCCTTGTATGTGTGAATTTGCCCAGAATAACTTCCATTTCCCAGAGAGGACAGAGATGAATGAACGACAGGCGCATAGGGATCTGCATAAAACATAAAGACAACGGCCGACTCCAGGAGAAAGAAAAGGTTACACCGGACGAGACACGTAATTAAAGGTGGCGGGCTCTGTGGCGTGACTATTATTCTATCAGTGAGCACCACGTCATCGTAATAAACACGGTATTGGTTTTTAACAAAAAAAAAAATTAAACGAACGAGACTCATGAGATGGTGATTGGGGGAACCCAGGTGAAAGCGAGTCTTCTTGGAAGCAGAGAGTGCGCTGACAATATTCAATACAGGAAAATCGAGGACGATCGCTGTATTCCTGTGATTTAGAAACAGATAAGAAGATGCCAAAGGACATAACTAAACCTTGGACATGGGTGCTTCTGGGCAGAGAAACTGAGGTGGGCAGGGGCGGGGGAGGAGGATATTGCTCTTTCTCAGCCATTTGACCTTCAAAACTATATAAACTTACTTTCTTAATTAAAAAAAAAGATCAATTCCAAAAACAACTTTTAAAACCTCCGAAGAACTCTGTGCTTATTTCTCAGTGACAATGTACGTAAACACGGCCTGTGTTCAAACACAGCTCAGGTTTCAGCGGTTGGAGAAAAAGGGCCTGGGATTTGAACCCAGCTCTCATTCTGCCAGGACAAGGACATGGGCCTGGGAGGACGGGGAAGGGGACAGGGGACCAGCCGGCCCGGGGGAGGGACTCCCAGCCTGGAGAAGACGGGGAATGTTTGTCTCCAAACAAGAAAACCCACACGGAGGAGGTTTTGGTCTGAAGCTTTGGAAAACATTTGTTTTTATTCCTCGTAAAAAAAAAAAAAGAAAGAAAAGAAAGAAAAGGAGAGAGAGATGACGAACGGAATGATTTGAAATGAGATTTTAACGAGAAAAAGGACTAATAACGTTGCGTTCCTTCTCTTCCAGCCCGTTAGTAACGAGTCCAGAGACTGATTTTTAAGAGTTGCCGTTCCTTTAGAAGGACTGTTTCTCCGGGGAAAAGCCTCAGCCCTCAGAGACGGCTGGGGGTTGTTTGTTTCTAGTTTGCTTATTTTTTCTTTTTCAATTCTTTCTTCTTCTTCTTCTTCTTCTTCTTCTTCAAGTTCTCCCTGGCTTTGTGTTTTCCGATCACCTCCCGAGCGCTCAGAGCTCGTTAACGCGGTAACGGGACGCTCGCACAAGCACGGGTGGGCCGGGAGGGAGGGCGTGGGCATCAAAGGCCCAACGAACTCAAGGCGAATGTCAAAGTGCCGGCCCAGTTCTGTAGGGTCTTGAGCCGCTGACCTGGGCTCCAGTGTTCCCTGAACAGCGTGGAGTGGACCCCCACCTCCCCCGCTGTTGGTGTGCCTATTACATTAAGGAATATGAGCCAAAACCGGTGTGGCTCAGTGGATAGAGCGTCAGCCTGTGGTCTGAAAGGTCCCAGGTTCGATTCTAGTCAAGGGCATGTACCTTAGTGGCGGGCACATCCCCAGTAGGGGGCGTGCAGGAGGCAGCTGATGGATGTTTCTCATCGATGTTTCTAACTTTCTATCCCTCTCCCTTCCTCTCTGTAAAAAAAAAAAAAAAAATCAATAAAATATATTTAAAAAAAATTAAGGAATACGAGACGGGAACGCAGTCGGTGCTCGGCACACAGAGAGCACTCTACCCTCAAGTGTTCTGCCCAGAAGCACCCATGTCCAAGGTTTAGCACCCTTTTCCCAGCTGAGGGTCCTTCTCCCCGAACCACACTCGCCGATGATGCGGTGACTTCAATGGCCCGTGTTGCCTTCACCTGGGACCTCCCTGTGGGTCACCGCCCAGCACGTGTCGCCCTGGAGACAGGACTTGATGGAAGCGTCCCTGAGCGCCTCGGAGGCTCTGGCCGTGCTCTGGCCCAGAGTCAGCGATGGATGGAACATGGATGGAACAGGGTCCCCCTCGCCACTGGCAAGGAAGTGCAAAGGCGCTGGGGACCACCCCCACCCCCACCCCTACCAGATCGCCCACTGAGCATGTGTCAACAATATGCCCACCTCGACCGGCATAGGGTGCGGGCCCAGCCCTGGCTACGCCCCTGGAGGACAGTAGAGGTCCCTGGGTGGAGCCGGGCCACCAGGGGGCAGAGGAGCTGCAGCCCAGAACCACCCAGGGGACATAGGAAGCCAGGTCTACGCCCCCACCCCGGCCGATGTCACTCACAAAACGTGAATTCCAGGATGACATTGCTAAGAACCTCCGGGTGGTGTGACTGGAGCGTCGAACCCGGGAATGGGCCTTCTGAGGGCAGGTCCCTCTGGCTCATGGGCCACAGGTCCCTGGAGCCGCCAGCACGAGGAGAACGAATCAGACAGTCCACGCACCGCCTGCATCCAGAGAGTGGAGCGTGGCGGGTGGGTGTGCTCGGCGTGGAGGCTTCGGCCGGCATAGACTCGGGTTCCATCTCCGTTAAACGGCGGGATAATGAGACCCTCGTTCAGATAACGGGGGAGCGAGCGCCTCCCCTTTCTGAGGCCATCCCTCCCGCCAGGCCCCCCAACCTGCGCCTGCACCCCGAGGGCCTGTGCTTCCTCCTTTTCTGCACCTGGGCGCCTGGCAGGCCTGGGTGGACTGGGATCTGGTTTGGCTGTGCGCCCTCAGGCAAACTCCTTCACCTCTCTGAGCAGCAGTGAGCTCCTGAGGCTGCCAGGGGACACTGCTCACCAGGGGCCTGGCACCCGGATCTCTCCATCCCCGGCACTGCCCTTGCTTCTCTGGAGTCTGTCCAGGTCTCGGTTTCCCGAGCCGGGAGATGGGCAGGGTGCGGGTCCGAAGGACCAAGGTGGCTGACTCTAGGAATAAGGGCTGGGGGAGGGGGCGGGGCTTGCACAGCTGATGCACAGCTGGCAGGTGTCGGGGGAGGGGCCAGCCAGGAGAGGTGGGTGTCTGCCTCCAACGCAGCCCCACCGCTGAGGCCCAGCCCAGACATTCGCTGCCAGTGGGCGTGGCCCTGAGAATGGCCCCTTCTTCTGTGGGGGAGTCCTGGCTGCCACCGGGAGGTCACGAGAGAGAGAGAGAGAGAGAGAGAGAGAGAGAGAGAGAGAGAAAGAGAGAGAGAGAGAGAGATCTATTTTCTTGTTGTTCATCCTCACCCTGGGTCATTTTCCCCATTAGTTTTTAGATAGAATGGAAGGGAGGGAGAAGAGAGACAGAGAGAGAGATAGAGAGACAGAGAGAGAGACAGAGAGAGGAGAGAAACATCTATGTAAGAGAGACGCATTGGTTGGTCTCGCCATAATCAGACCAGAGATTGAACCTGCAACCCAGGCGTGTGCCCTTGACTGGGAATCAAACCTGAGGCCCTGCGGTGCATGGCTATCACTCTAACCACTGAGCCACCATGGCCAGGGCCAAAAAAAGGAGGCATCTTTTTAAGAAGCATCTCAAAGCACCAGAGTCCAGCTACCCTCGGGGTGGCTCCCCTGAGCGGCGACAAAGGGAAAGGTCTCCCTGCAGGAGTCCCCACGGTGCCAGGAGTGGGAGACGGGGAACTGGACCTGCACGGGGGAGGCTTTGAGAGGGGGCCCACTGCACCCCCAGACGCCCCACAAGTGCAGCCTGCAGTTTCATCAGGCAGAGATTGTTGCCACGACCCCACCTGTTCTGGAGGAGCGGTGGGCAAACTCATCCGTCCACAGAGCCAAGTATCCACAGGTCGACGATTGACATTCCTTTGGAGAGCCACAATTTTTAAACGTAAACTTCTTCTAATGCCACTTCTTCAAAATAGACTTGCCCAGGCCGTGTGGTATTTTGTGGAAGAGCCACACTCAAGGGGCCAAAGAGCCGCCTGTGGCTCGAGAGCCACGGTTTGTTGATCACAGACGTAGATGAAGACCGTGGGGCTCAGAGAGGTGAAGGAACTTTACAAGGGTGCACAGCTAACAAGTGCCAATACCCAGATTCCTCTTAGCAAGGCCAGGTGGCCAGACTTCTGGCCAGACAACCGCTTCTTCTTTTATTTTATTTTTTTAATATATTTTATTGATTTTTTTACCGAGAGGAAGGGAAGGGACAGAGAGTTAGAAACATCGATCAGCTGCCTCCTGCACACCTCCCACCGGGGATGTGCCCGCAACCAAGGTACGTGTCCTTGACCGGAATCGAACCTGGGACCCTTCTGTCTGCAGGCCGACGTTCTAACTGCTCAGCCACACTGGTTTTGGCGACAACAGCTTTTTGACTCACTCCCTGAACGGACCTTCCAGATCCCTGGCCTGCATTCTGCACACTCAGCAGCGCCCGGTCTGACCCCTGGGAAGGCGCTCAGGGCTCTCTGCAGAGGCAGCGGAAGGCGGGCATGCAAGATGGAGCGGGTGGGGTGCAGAGGAGAAGCCCCAGGAGGAGAAAGGAGAGCAGAAGTCACCCCACGTCCTTGTGAGGAAGTTCCCACCTCCCTTCAGGCAGCTCCCGGCCGTCTCCTGGGACTGACGGGGATTGGAAGATATTATTTGGGTGTATTTGTTGGAGGTATGTGTCTATGTGTGTGTGCGCTGTATTGCATGTGTTTGGAACATATTATTTGGGTGTATTTGTTGGAGGTGTGTGTGTGTGTGTGTGTGTGTGTGTGTGTATGATGTGAGTTGCATGTGTTTGGAAGATATTATTTGGGTGAATGTATTTGTTGGAGGTGTGTCTCTATGTGTGTGTGTGTGGTTGGTGATGTGTGCTGTTTTTGTCTGGGTGTATGTTGTCTGTTGTTTGGATGTGTTGGGTGTCTGTGTGTTTGTTGAACATTGGTTTTGTGTTAGATTTGTGTTTTGTTGCAGAGCATGCTGGTGTGCTCTGTATGCATACATTGATCATTGATGATGCGTGTTGATCCTGTGTGTGCATGTGTACATGTGTGTGTGTGCGCATGTGCATGCCTGTGTGTATGCCTGTGTGTGTGTGTGTTTGCGTGCGCAGGCGGTAGGCGCTCTGGGTCACCCATGGAGCCCAGTCTGGCCTCAGGCCGGCTCTGCAGAGCGCGGGGCTCTGGCGCGGGGCCGCGGGAGGGCGCTGTGGAGGAGCGCGCAGGCGCTGAGCCGGTCCTCCGAGGCCTGGACGGGGCTCGGAGCGCCGGGGCAGGGGGAGGGGTCCCGGGAGCGGCAGGAACCCCGAGGTCCTGAGCGAGGGCCCCTAGGTGCCCGGAGAGTGGGCGCCGGGTGGTCGGGGCGCGGCGGGCGCCGGGGCTGGGCCTCCACGGTGCGCGGCGGGCGGAGCGGGAGGCGGCGGGCCTCGGGGCGCGGCCAGGCCGGCGCCAGCCGCCGAGTTGAAAGGCGGCCTTGGCCTCTCCGCCCGCTTCCCCTCGTGCCCTGGAGGCCGGGCAGGGCGCTGGCCGGGCCTCGGCTCCCTCCCCTCCGAGCTGCGGGCAGAGCGGGGGTTGGGGGGCCTTCGGTGCATTCTGGGGGGCGGTTTGCCTCGTGAGCCACTGCCTTCATGAGCCTCTGGCACGACCCAGGCCTCCAGCCCCTCGGTCCGAGCAGAGAGAGGAACCCCCAAACCAGGGCTGACAAACCGCCTAAGGCCGCCGCCGCACCCACCACCCACCCACCCACCCGCCCGCCCGCCTGCGAGCGCAGGCGGCTGCCACCCCAGGGCGCGCGCGGCCTCTCCGGTCCCCCCAGCGCGGTCAGATCGCTGGGTTTGCAGAGGGAGCCCGGTCTCCTCCCCAACAAAACGAAAACGCCCCACAGAGGGGGTGCAGGGGAGGGGAGACGCCCGCTTCCACCGCCTCCCACCCCCTCCCCGGGATGGCGCTCGCTCCAGGTCAGAACAGAAGGGGTCACTTGCGCAGACCGAGGGCGGCCCGTGTCCAGCGACCCGCGCGCTTCACCGGCCTTGACAGC
The DNA here is from genome assembly GCA_004026805.1 of Lasiurus borealis. Classification (NCBI taxonomy): domain Eukaryota; kingdom Metazoa; phylum Chordata; class Mammalia; order Chiroptera; family Vespertilionidae; genus Lasiurus; species Lasiurus borealis. Next base: position 3,050 of record PVJN01007540.1, on the reverse strand, counting down.
CATAAGCAGGCCCCCCCGCACTACCCGACCTCAGGGAGAGGCAGCTGCGGGGTGCGAGGTGCGGGGGGGGGGGGAGAGGGGAGAAGCGTGGGACCCGGAATGGAGGCCGTGCCCGCACCCCTGCCCTGCCCCTTACTGGCTGCGTGACCTGGAATCAGGTCCCCTCGGACCATAGCCGTCTCCTGCTGAAACCTCTCCGGAGGAGGTGGGGGTAGGGGGGCGCACGGAAGAGGCCGCTGGTGCGGGAACTGCTGCTGGCTCAGCGGGTGGAGACTCAGCGAGATGCATCCGCCAAGGACCGAGCCTGGGGACCCCCTAGCCCGCTCTGCCTTCGCTGGATAAACCCGCGCTGGCGTTTGCAGGGCCGGGGCGCGTGGAAAGCGGTGCCCGGAGCCCCGCCGTTGCCAATTCCCGCCGGGATTGGGGGACCTCGCTGGGGGCCTTCCCCCACACACACACCCCGCACCCCTGCGCCCCGCTCGGATCCAGCGGACACGGACTGAGCACTCTCTGTGCGCGCGCCCTGTCCAAAGGGGATGAAGCAGAAGAACACGGGGCCACGAACGGGCTGAACGAGAAACGACATTAAAAAATGAGAAAACGGAGGGGCACAGAAGTGGAGGGAAGCCCGGACCCTGGGCCGGCGACGGGGGCGGGGTCCCTGCGCTCCCGCTGAGCCCCGGGGTGGGGGGAAGGGGCGGGCGCGCCAGCCTCGCCTGCAGCCACCGCCGCGCCGGAGCCAGGGCGCCTCTGCAGCGCTCGAGCCCTCGCTCATTATGCAATTACTTCGCTCCGACTCTGCCTGGACCCTGAATGGCCGAGTCCCAGCCGGAGGAGACAGCGAACGGGCCCACCCCCTCACCCCTGTTCCCCTTTTCCTACGCGCGTGGACCGAACTCCGGTGCCACGAACGCACCGCCGGCGGAGAAAATACAGATCCGCCGGGTCTGTCCTGGGCACCGTCCGCACTGGGCTCACAGACGCCTCTCCAACCTTCTGAGGGCAGGGAATGGGGGTGGGACCGGGGGCGGGGGGTGGGATGGGGGGGAGACTCCCAGGCCCATTTCGCAGATGAGAAAACCGAGGACCCCTGAGAGGGAGGAAGGATCTCTCTACCCAAAGTCAGGCAGGCGCAGGGCTGGGCTGACTTCAAGGGCAATGCTCTCCCCAGGAAAAGGGGAGTCGCCAGAGGGGTTCCAGAAAGGAACCCCTAAGGTTTGTGGGAACCAGGGAGGTCCCCTGTGCCTGGCCACTCGGGTGGCTTAATGTATTGGGGGGCCGGGGGGCGGGAGGGGAGTCCTAGCTGAACTTGCAAGAATCAGCCACGCACCTCGGCCCTCCACGCCGCGGTTGGAAGGCCGAGCGTGGGCCTGGGAGTCTGAGAACTGTTTAAGGTGGAACTCGGGGCGCTTACTCTCGGGGACCAAGGGGCTCAGATTCGGACGCGGAGAGCCGAGCCTCCCCCAGTCCACCTCGAGGCCAGGGAACTGCACTCCCCACCCAGCAAGCCTGTTTTCTTCCCTTAACGGGGGCGCGGTGGGGGCGATGTGGCAAGTTCAGACGGCAGGCAACGCTTCGGGAAAGGAGTATTTGAGGAGCCACGGAGGCTGAAGGGTCGGAGACGGGGTACCTTGGAACCTGCGCAGGGCCCGCCCGCCCGCCGGCTCAGGGTGCGTGCGCGAAACCCCGCGCTCCCGGAGAGTTCCGAGGCGGACCTGCCTTGGCCGACGCACCCCGCGCGCCCCAGACGGGGTTTCCACTCTGCGCGCAGCGGTTTGTCTCAGTGGAGACGCCCACCCCTGCTTCCAGCCCAAAGCCAGGTACCTCCGCGGTCACCACCACCATCTGCCGCCTCCCGTCTTAGAATGCCCGCCTCCCCGCAGCGGCTGCCCGGGCGCGCGGTCCTGCGTGCGGCTTGGAGGCGCCGCCAGCCGCTGCGCACCGAGGCGGAGTGTCGGGAAGAGGTCTGTGCCAGTCTAGCGAGAGAATTAAGTCTGGGGGTCCCGCACCTCTAAAGAGAACAGAGCGGCGCCTGCCACATAGGAGGCTTTGTGGGCTAAAAGGGCATCCACCTTGCAGAGATCCGCCCCCTCCCCCAGCACAAGGCTACACACTTGGTGCTCGATCGAATGTATCCTCCTGGAAGCTGGACGTTAACCTTCTCTATTGAAAAGAAAAGCAATGTTTGTGGAGGTAGGGCTCATGCAGAGGACGAGCGAAGGCGGGGAGGGGGAGCAGTCGCCCTGGGCTTTCGGTGTGGGTTTCTCCGCCCCCCTCCCTCTTTAGGGGTCCGTCCCGGTCTTAATTGGGGGTGTAAAGGCGCGCACATTCTGGCAGCTCAAAATTAGTTCCACAAACGCTGCCTCGGCGACTGAAGGCAGCGGAGCCATCCCTGCGCCCCACCTGGCGCCTCCGGTGGGAAAAGCGGGGCTTGGTTGCGGGGCGGGAATTGTCTGGATTAGCTGTCTGCAGGCATCAAACCCTTGGGGTGCCTGGCTTTGTTTTCCGAGACAGGTTAAAAGGGGGAGAGAGACAGAAAAAAAAATAGGCAGAGTCGGTTCTGGGTCGCCTGAACAAGTGTCGATTTCAGCTTAAAGTGAATTGGAAAATGGAGCCTAATTATCCCAGGTAATTGCTTCAATTCTCCACTTGACTTTGCTAATGCAGATCTGTCCTCTGCGTGCAGAAAGACACCGCTGTCCCCCCCCCCAACCCCCACCCTCCCGACCCCGGTCCCCAAAGATCCTGTGGGCACCTCCCTCTGCAAGTTGCTGCTTATGAAACCACCATCGCACGGAAAAGCAAGCAACGGTAGGCGAGGAGAGGTGGCAAGAAGGACAAATCCAAGGCTCAATCAGTACCAGAGACCCCACGCTTGTAGCTTAAAATTAATTTATTTAACAAATATAGCTATAATATAAATGATAATAAAATTTCAAATATACAGTATATTACACCCGATCCCTTCCAAAGGGATTCTCGAGAGCCACACCAATGTACTGTTAAATAGAAAGAGGATTTTAAAATTTTATTTTACAAATTCTGTTTTT
>PVJN01007539.1:0-69271 GCA_004026805.1 Lasiurus borealis | reverse complement strand
GCATGCAGACAAGTCCTTTGGTTGATCTCTTATCTCCCCCACCTCTCCCTAACCTTCCTGCTGTAATGTGACAGTCTGTATGTTGCTTTACTGCTTTTGTGTCTATCCTTTTGTTCATCGGTTTATAATGTTCTTTATCATCTTTCTTTCTTTCTTTCTCACGGTCTCCCCCCTACTCCCACCCCCAGTAAATCAGGGCAGGTCAGTTTCTTTCTTTGAAGTGCAGTGGTACCTCGAGATACGAGTTTAATTCGTTCCATAACCTTGAGGCGTGGGAAACTATGAGACGCTCTAGTCATGGTAAACTGGTGGGTCGTGTGCAGCCGGCCGATCCGCACGATTACTCGTATCTCAAATGTTACTCGTATTTCAAAGCAAAAACCACTCACTTGACAGCTCGTATCTCAAAAATCTCGTCTGTTAGGGCACTCGTATCTCGAGGTACCACTGTACAACCAAGTGCATCCAGTCCCATCTCAGCATTAAGAAAAAGCACATCTGTGTCAGTAGCCGATGTCACCAGCCGATGTGACATGTGAACACAAGACAACTCACAGGAGACTGTCATCACATTGGGATGACCTGTGCCGCTAGGTCTGCCTCTAGGCTCGGGTGCAGCTCAGGCCTCTTCGCTGCGATCGAGATAAAGCGCTCTTCCAGCCACTCTCCTCTCAGGGGCGGGGAGCCTAGAACTGGCACGGGCTCCAGGGCCCCAACTATGTTCTCTGCTTGGCCCTGCTGCTAGGGATCGTGCGCTTGGAATTCTCGCCGTCTCACTTTCCTCCTCTGCGTGTGTGTGGCATGAATGTACCTTTTCTGCCGTACCGCCCGCCACAGGCCACCGGGAGGGTCAGATAGGAGCGCTCTGTGCCAGGACTGAAGTCCGAGGCATCGCTTTCCATGTCAGTCTGTCTGAACGTGCGCCCTCGCCTCTGCGTGAGAAACCCGCGGTGGCCTTGCGTGCTTCAGCCGCGGAGCATGCGTGCTGAGGGAGAGACGAGGGCATGTCTTGGGTTCATCATTGGCACACAGGCCTCTCTTCCATTGAAAGAGGACAGGTGCCACTTCACTGTCATTCTAGCTGGCGCCAGGGACTCCCAGCTCGGCTTTCACAGCCCCGAGCCCTCGGTCTCTGTTCCTTTCTGCTTAGAGATTCTCAGCAGAACAGCTGGGAGCCCTGATCCTACAACAGACTCTGCCCGTGAAGACACTGGGTCCAGCCCTGACCAGTGTGGCTCAATGGATAGAGCATCAGCCTGTGGACTGAAGGGACCCAGGTTCGATTCTGGTCAAGGGCATGGACCTTGGTTGCGGGCACATCCCCAGTAGGGAGTGTGCAGGAGGCAGCTGATGGATGTCTCTCTCATCGATGTTTCTAACTCTCTATCCCTCTCCCTTCCTCTCTGTAAAAATATCAATAAAATATATTTTTAAAAAATAAATACAAATAAAGACATTGGGTCTAATTATCTATGACAGCCCATATTCCTACCCGTCACAGATGCTGTCTGAGGCGGATTCTGTATTCCATGACTAGCTTGTTCTTTGTGGATGAGCCTCTTCCCGTGGATTAGCCTGGCTTTATCCTAGGTACAGAGAGAGAGAGAGAGAGAGAGAGAGAGAGAGAGAGAGAGAGAGAGAGAGAGAGAGAGAGAGGCGCTCGCAGGAGGGCGAGGGAGATGTTAATGATGCTAATCCTCAAATCCTCCATTCTGCTATGTCTGGTCCTAGGGCATCAGTTTGAAAGTCTGGCTTAGCCACTGTTTGTATCTTCTTTCTTTTTTCTGGGTCAACCTGACTAGTTTATCAATTTTATTGCTCTTGGTAAAAAGTACCATTTCATTTCATCGACTTTATTGTTTTACTGTGTTCAATTTCACCTTAATTCTTTTCTTCCCTTTTGCCTGCTTCGTATTTACTTTGATTTACCTTTTCTATCTTCTTAATTTAGAAGCTTGAGTCATTGATTTGAAGTACTATTCTTCTTTCTACTATAAAGCTATAGGGCTGCAACTTTTTAAAATTTAAGGACACATATAGCTGCATCTCCAAGCTTGCAATGTTTTCTTTTCATTCCGTGAAAATCATAATTCCCCATTTCCTGCCATTGGCTGATTGTTTAGACCTTTTCAACAAAAATAAAGTGGTTTTCACAGCATTTACGATACATACTTCTTACCTGGCTTCCCCAGTGGCTGCCTTTCACTTAACTGTGGTATAATCTCAAAAGCGGTAAATTGAATTTGGTACAGTACTCTTAACTAGATTACAGACATTATTCAGATTTTACCAGTTATTACATGCTAGATGCCTGGTGCACGAAATGTGTGCATTTGTGGAGGGAGGGGTCCCTCAGCCTGGCCTGCCCCCTCTCGCAGTCCGGGATCCCTCGGGGGATGTCCGGCTGATGGCTTAGCCGGAAATCGGACATCCTTAGCGCTGCCGTGGTGCCAGGAGAGGCCACCATCCCTGCGCTTGCCAGCTGTGAGCCCAGCTTCTGGCTGAGCTGCACTCTCCCTTTGGGAGTGCACTGGCCACCAGAAGGGAGCCCTTGCATTGAGTATCTGCCCCTGGTGGTCAGTGCACATCATAGGAACCATTTTTTCTGCCATCGGCCGAAACTGGCTCTCTGACATTCCCCGAGGTGTCCCGGATTGCGAGAAGGTGCAGGCAAGGTCAAGGTACCCCACCAGGGCACAATCAGGATTAGAGAGGGATGTTGTGGGAGGTTGGCCAGCCAGGGAGGGACTGTGGGAGGGCTCCAGGGCATGTCTGGCCCAACCCGCTCAGTCCCAATCAGCCAGACCCCAGCAGCAAGCTAACCTACCGGTTGGAGCATCTGCCCCCTGGTGGTCAGTGCACATCATAGCAAGCAGTTGAGTGGCTGTAGCATATCATTAGCATATTATGCTTGGATTGTTTGAATAGTCGACTGGACAGTTAGCATATTAGGCTTTTATTATATAGGGTATTAATATGTGTATGTGTAGTTCTATGCAATTTTAGTTCAGTATAGATTCGTCTAAAAACAACAATACAGGCATTTTCCATTATTACAAAGGCACTCGTCGTGCTAATTATAGTCAACCACCTCCACCATCATTATCTCTGGCAACCACCAGCCTATTTCCTATGCTTAAAATGTTGTCATTTTCAAGGTATAGCATTTTGTCATTTCAAGAATGTAATATAGATGGGATAATACAGTACGCAGACTTTTGGTATATTGGCTTCTTTTTCAGTGCTCTTGACATCCATTCAAGTTGTTGCATGTATAACTAGTTTGTTTCTTTGTATTTCTGAATAATATTCTATTGTATGGATGTACTACAGTTTAACCTTCATCTATTGAGGGATTTCTTTTTCAGTTTTTGGTTCTTAATCATAAAGCTTCTATTAAGCTGTATGTACAGGACTTTAGGAGAAAATAAGTTTTCATTTCTCTGGGGTAAATATATAGAAGTCAATTGTTGGGTCATATGATAAATGCATATATCTAATTTACCAGCATATAAGACAACTGGGCATATAAGATGACCCCAACTTTTCCAGTTAAAATATAGAGTTTGGGATATACTCGCCCTATAAGATGACACCTGGTATATAAGATGACCCCCGACTTTTGAGAAGATTTTCCTGGTTTAAAAAGTCATCTTATACGCCGGAAAATATGGTAATTTTCTCAGAAAATACCTAACTGTTTTCCTGAGTGGCTGTGCTAGCATTTTGCATCATCACCAGCAATGACTTATATCCTCTCCAGCACCTGGTATCTTCACTGTTTTTAAAATTGTAACCTATTTAGAAGGTGATATTCCACTCTGGTTGCATTCTTATTTCCCTAATGGCTCATCCTTGGAACATCTTTTTATGTGCTTTTTGTCATCTGTATATTTTCATTGGTGAAAGCTCTGTTTATATCTTAGGCCCATTTTCTAATTGAATTCTTTTCATCTTTTTACTGCTTTTTTAAAAAGCTACTTTATATATTTACATGTGGTTTGCAAATATTTTCTTCCAGGTGGTAACTTGCCCCAGACACTTTATAGTCTTTTACAGAGGAAACACTTTTATTTCAACAATGTCTAATGCACCGATTACATCTTTTTCGATTATATTTTTGTGGTCATATGTAAGAACTCTTTGCCTACTTAGAATCCTCAGGTATTTTTATTCATTTTCTTTTAAAATCTCATGATTTTATATTTTCCAATTAAGTCTATGATCTGTTTTGAGTTAATTTTTATATAAGTTGTGAGATTTTATATCGAGGCTTGTTTATATATTTGTTTATTATTTGTTTGTTTGTTCGTTCATTCATTCATTCATTCATTCACTTATTTAGGCCAGTATGACTCCATGTCAAAGCATCATTTATTGAAACATAACCATTTCAGTGTTGTCATATTGACTAGTTAATAGTTAAGAGAATGATCTTTGCTTATAACATTTACCGGGGGAAAGGAGATACTAGTGACTATCTTTTTTATTAATTTGGAGAAATAATCATTTACCTTCAATGGTATTCAAAGGAATAGAAAATGAAAATCTAAGACCCAGTCTTCCCCTTGTCTCTCTGGTGCTCTCCCGTCCTTTCTGGTGCTGTGAGTTTATTGTCTACGTCATTGTCCTTCTGGCTAAAGAAGGTTTAGTAATTAGTGCAAGGCAAGTCTACGGGCAACACATTCCCTCAGTTCTGCTTGTATTCCAAGTGAACTTGGGTACCGATAGGAGCAACTGGATTCTCAACGTATATTCTAATGCAAGGAAACCTTTTCCTTCCTTCTTTCCTCCTTTCTTTCCTCATGCTCTATGCCTGTACCCACTCACATTCATAAAAATATTCTTATCTTTAGGAAAATGAAATGTGTCTTTAATAATTGTAGAACTGATTATTTAAAAACACTGAACACTCTTAAGCTGAAACAGAAACTTGGAAAAGCCACTACAAAATGAACCTCGAGAAATGAAAGAAACCAACTGAAAAAATGTAAATGGAGTCCATTAAATCCTTGGAATTGCTAGGGCAAGCAGAAAAAGCAGTTTTAATATACTTAGTTTGCTGAGTGTTCAATTTTTTAACTTCTCTCTCTTTCTCCCTCTCCCTTCCCGTCAGTGAAATGAGAAAAACTATATATAATCATCACTCTTGATTCTCATCACTATGATACTCATGGTAGTAACCATAGTAATGTAACTAGCCAAACTAGAACCATTAGTCTGTATTTCTGGGCCATGCATGAGGAGGGAAATCTATCATTATTCCTGACATAGATTTTGTGGTATATTCTCTGTTATATATGATGTCGCCTGATATATTTCTCCCTAGTGAAGAAGGAGGACATATTTCCTTATTGATTCTTTCCGTTGCCAGAGTAAGTGGGCACTTCCTGGCTGTGTGGAGAAGGTGGGACCGATCACCATTCTGTTTCTGGTCGTGGTTCTCATCTGGTCCAGGTGCGATATTGAGGTCTCAGAGATGCAGAGTTCATGAAATCCCTGAAGTCAGATTTCTTCAAAACTTAGGAAGACTTCTCTTTCTGGGTAATAGAGTAAAATTTTACAATTCTCTTGGTATTCATGTCTACAGTCTATTTTATTCTTTTTAAGCTTGTATTCAGTGTGGTGGCAAACATTTTAGAAGTTAAGATAATCAATAATTATCTCATCTCATGTTTGTTCCAGTGAGTCAAAGGGAGCGGAAAGCCCCTTTAAAGAGTTTATGCACCTTTTTTCCTCTGCTTCCCTGGTTGTTCAAAGAGCACAGGTGTAAATGCTTTCTAGTACAATGAATACGTAATGAGATTTCTTTCCCTTTATGCCTCTTTCCCCCTCTCGCTCTTTCTTTATTTCTCTCTCTGACATCGACATAGGGGTGCATATGAATTAGTACAACAAGCATTTTAAAAAAAATCAAGTGAAGTACAACAGAATAAAATGGGCAAATGTGATTATATCACATATAATAAGAGTCTACAGTTGTATATGTGTTCTACACTGTAAACACATATATTTATGTAATGAATCACACTGAAATTATGTTTCTGATGGTATTTCAAATCCAATGACTTGGAGACCTCTGGCATCGTCTACAGCATAGTCTATGGAAACTTCTGGATTCTCTAAACTTGAAGGTTTATGCACGGGCTGCAGTGTTATGACGAGAAGTAAGGACTGCCCCTCCAATGAAAAATAGCAAACTCCCTACACTGAGGCCTACCGGAGAGGGAAGAGGCTGAAACTGCTGGGTAGGTTGAAGACCTGTGGAAAGAATTCACAGGGAGAGGAATGGAAATTACATGAGATCATGGAACATGAGCCTCAGAGAGACGGGTTCAAGGTCTCAGAGTCTGAGTCTGTGCAAGTCTCAGAAGTGTAAACACAGCTCCATGTACAGATGAAGTATCACAGAAGTGTACACGTGGTCCCTGTATACTTTTATTAGGCAGCGTCACCCCAGTAAAGTTCGTTTTAAAAGGAAGTGCTCCGATTTGGGCTGGAAGTCGGAGTCATTTTGAACAACCTCCTAATCAGGTCAGCCTTTTGAACGCCACCCTGAGGGCTGGTGAGACGCCTCTACAGCAAGTCCAAGTCCAGAGGCCGGAGACGTGTCCTTGGCCAAAGGACACCCAGACCTGGAGAGTCTGGCTCGGACCAGCAGGAAGCGGCCCAGGGAGGGCTGCTCTGGGTGAAGGCTCTGTGACTCCACCTGGTGGAAACTCCGCCCTCCCTCCCACCTTTTTAATTTCTTAAAGCAGGAATTGGGGGGGCGGGAGGGTGGTCACCCCAAGAGGGAGGGGACTTCGGCATCAGAGATGGTTTGAGTGACCCAGCTTGATGCTCCACCAGTGAGGACAGACGGGAACTCAACACAGTAACTCAAGACTTGACTACGAGCCCTAGCTGGTTTGGCTCAGCGGGTAGAGCAGGGACCCAAGGACTACAGGGTCCTGGGTTCGATTCTGGCTAAGGGCCTATAACTTGGTTGCAGGCTTGATCACCAAATCCTGAGTGTGGGTGAACACAGGAGGCAACCAATCATGTGTCTCTCTTATATTGATGTTTCTCTCTCTCTCTGTGTGTGTCTCCTCCCCTCCCTTCTACTCCTGCTCTCACATTGATGTTTCTCTCTCTCTGTCTCTTCCCCTCCTTCCACCCCCAAAAATAAAAAACACAATGAAGAAAAATATCCTTGGATGAGGATGAACAAAAACAATAACAAAAAATAATGGACTATGGCTTTGTCTTCCTTGAAACTAAGTGGGAGTATGCTTCCAGACCCCAATACTTTGGCATCTGGGCACCCCCCCTTCTCTTGTGGACCGTTTTAGGGTGCCCTGAGCTTCAGTACAGACCGGGACAATCTGAAGAGCATCCTGAACCCGAGACAAGACTGTAAAGGCTCCACCACAGAGAGGAGGGACATTTCAGAGATGTGGCCCACGGTTTCCAGGGAACGCAGGGGCATTTCCTTTGCCGGAGAGCAGTTGGACGTGTTACGCACATGGGCCTTTGCAGTGGTGAATGCTCAAAACTCAAGTGCAGTCGGCAGAGCTCCCAGGGCTGAGCCTAAGACAGGAGAGGAGTTTAAAGCCAACACTCACTCCGAGGCCGCAGGTCCAGGAGCTAGAGTTCCAAACTGAAGCCAGTGTGGCCAGGGGAGTCTTAGCAACAACGGGGACAGTCCTGCCTATGGACGGTCCTGTCTCCTCAGAAGCCAAGGAATTCGGTTCGATCCAATGAATTGTGTTTGAGGACACCCCCAATGACTGACGCTGACTTTCTTACCAGCCAGGTGAGGAGAGGCACAGAGCAGATTAAACTGGATTTAACACACTAATAGAACACGCAAGTTTGTAAGCCCTACTGTTGTGGTGTAAGGTCACACGTAGACAAAAATACATAAAAATAACATCTACATTTATCTCTTTTGGAATTATTATTGTTTGAATCCTCACCTGAGGATACGTTTTATTGACTTTAAAGAGAGGGGATGGGAGAGAGAGAAACACAGATGTGAGAAACATCAGTCTGTTGCCACCTCACCTGGCATTGAGCCCACAACTTAGGTAGGTGCCCTGACTGGGAATCAGACCCTCCACCTTTTGTTGTACCGGAAGATGCGCCAAACAACTGAGGTACCTGGGCCAGATAAGTTTATTTTTTAAGGCACTTAGTTCTCATTTCAAATATATTCAGACACATTAAAGAGGGTTGTGATTATTTTCATCTGTTCCTGTTAGAGAGGAAGAAAGTGACTTGGCAATAACTTACAAACCTAGTAGACATCCAGGAGTGGGCAAAAGGAGGTTGCATTTGTGAGCATTCGAAACAGAGTTCATTTTTGTATTATTACTTATGAATGATCATGTTGTTTGTATTACAACATAAATCTCCTTTGACCACCCTATGCAGGCAGACCTGAGAGATACTGTAGATTTGGTGTCAGATCACTGCAATAAAATGAGTCATCACCTTTTTGCTGGTGGAGGGTCTTACCTTCAATTTATTTAAAAAAACGCAACATCTGTGAAGCTAAGTGCAATAAAGTGAGGCAAGCCTTTAAGTGGAGCCAGCCAGCAAAGTCCTGCCTTTTAACTGACTCAGTGGAAACGAGTTTCTGTTTAGTGACCACAGGAGCAATGGGGTCAGAATTTACAAATTTGACTATGATATTTGAGTAATAAATTTTTCATAAAAACTCAATTACTTGATAAAATTTCCTATTTATTCTTGCAGTCTATATGTTTATTCTATGATGATAATATTTGACTTTGAAATATGGACTCTGGCCGAACGTTTATTTTAATCCTCAAACATTCAATCCAATATACCTGTGTTAATATTTAAAACCTCGATAAATAGTGGTGCTAGCAAGGGAGTATGGGGACTTGTATGCCTGCTGGAAAATAGTCATGTTTGATTGGGAAGCATCATCCTTTAACCTTCAGGATGTGCAGTCGGGGATTAGTGAGCAAGGAAGCGTGTGCCAGCCCTGGCCGGTGTGGCTCAGTTGGTTGAGCATCTTCTCATGTAAAAAAAAGAGTATGCTATAAAATAAAAAATACAGTATAGTGAACACACAAACCAGTCCCAGAGCCATTTACTATCACTATCAAATATTCTTTCCTCTACATGATTGCAGGCGCTGTACTTTTTTTCCTTTTTTAACATATATTTTATTTTTATTTTTTAGAAAGAGGAAGGGAGAGGGACAGTTAGAAACATCAATGACAGAGAAACATCAATCAGCCACCTCCTGCACAACCCCTACTGAGGATATGCCCACAACCAAGGTACATGCCCTTGGTTGGGACCCTTAGTGAGCAAGCTGATTGATGTCTCTCTCTCATCGATGTTTCTAACTGAGACCCTTCAGTCCACAGGCCAATGCTCTATCCACTGAGCCAAACCGGTTAGGGCTGTACTTTTTTACGACTGGCAGTAAAGTAGTTTTGTTTATACCAACATCACCCCGACACCTGAGTCACGCTCTGCAATATGACTGTCACCAGGCGACAGGAATTTGTCAGCTCCTCTGTAAACTTAGGGCCACCATCAGGTGTGCCGTTGGACATTGGCCAAACGTCAGTGGGCAGCAGGCAACTATATTTTAAATTTGATTAGCCCTATGACTTTACCCATGTAATGATCATTTACGGCATACTTATTTTGTAAGTCCGGATTGAATAGAATTGACATGCACTTAAACTAAATTGAGCAGAAATATTAATTCCAGAGCAGGGAACTTAACCGTTTCTTGGGGCACATGTGTAATGCTTAACCAGTGTTTTAGCTACATGTGTGTGGTACTATGCTGAGCCCAGGCTGGGCTATTGGCCAAATGTAGCAAAGAGATGATGTGGAAGAGGATGAAAGCTTAAATATATATATAAAAAAGAGAGAACTCTTGTCTGGTCTAGAATGTAATTTCCATGGGGTGAAGTTTTATTTACTGTTGTATAGTCAATTCTTGATATAGTACCTGGCTCAAAATAGATGTTCAATAAATATATTGGTGAATGAATGAATGAATGAATGAATGAATGGGCAATAATGTTTCCTCACAGTTTACTACACATGTGAAATACCCTGCTAATGTCTAGGGATACACTGTTTGCTTTACCCTGAGGTCAATGATAAGCCAAACCATTATTAAATATCATGACTTGGGTTTATATCATTCTAATTAGCATCAGTTGAGTTACCCCCATGATCTTCAGTATATGTGGGTTTTCCTAACTGCTCTAAACTCTCTCTGAGAACAAAGTTAATGGTTTCTGCTTTTTGGGGTCTCCATATAGTAAGTAAATGCCAGTTTGGTTTGAAGATCCACCGTGAAGATGAACGTTTACTAACCAAATAAAGGGTTAATGTAGTGGAGTCAATTGCAGCCTTGTTAAAGCTCTATTTTTGTAGCATCTGATGGTTAGTTTGATAGTTAAATTAGGTACTTGATTATGTCTCTTCATTTCACGTTGTGAGTTATTTCTTCTATGAGATCGAGCAGTATGAGAGCGAATAATTAAATGCAGTTGGAAACATTACAGAACGCTTAAGTAAGACTTCTACTTCATTTATGGTTAAATTACTTGGATGGCTACCGTATGTGACTTAAAGGCATAAGTGTCCACACTCTTTTTATGAGTATCTGTGTTCTTTTTTTTTTTTTAATATATATATTTTATTGACTTTTTACAGAGAGGAAGGGAAAAGGATAGAGAGTGAGAAACATCAATGAGAGAGACATCAATCAGCTGCCTCTTGCACGCCCCCTACTGGCGATGTACCCGCAACCAAGGTACACGCCCTTGACAGGAATCGAACCTGGGACCCTTCAGTCCACAGACCAATGCTCTATCCACTGAGCCAAACCGGTTTGGGCAGTATCTGTGTTCTTCGATAATGATGAGCTGTGGCCTGTAAGACATGCGCTCCTTTCTCTATTTCTCCTGTAACTTCCATCTAACCGCAGGCCAATGAGCGTTCAAGTCATGGCAGCCTTAATCAGGAATGAATTACACAGCAGAGATTAACTTTTGAATGAATATCTCCGTGTAACATTTCTGTGCCTGCATCGTGTTTGTTTGTTTTTCCTAATAACAACTTTAATCTTCCACCCTTCGGAATATTTTTACGGCCGTGAGATAAGACATCCTATTAATGCCAGAAATGACTCTACTGCACGGTGCTCCGTATACTTGTAAGCGCTTCTTTTTCCTCGAGCTGTCTACTGCTTTGATTAAAAATATTTTTCCGAATATTATGAATATTTTAGTGTTGGAGAAAACTGAAGAGGCCGTTGATAAATGGAAATCAGAGTCGCGGGGAGGGAGGCCTTTGGCACGTCCGCTATTTGACACAAACAACCGGGCCTCCGGGAGGGACCACACGAAGCCCGCAGCCCCTGTTGAACCCGCGGTAGCGGCCTCCCGGGAGCGTGGCTGGCTGCGGGCTGGGTAGCGACAGCCGCGGGGTGCAGGGGGGCACCGCTCCTCAAAGGAAGCCTCACCTTATCTGACCTGGGCCCGCAGCAGCCCTGGCGCCTGCCAGCCCGTTGACGGTCACATCCGCCGTCATTTCCATGTTTTAACATGCGGAGCCATCTGAGGACATCTTTTGTTTGCTTATTAGATGGCCACAGGAGAGACTTTGTGGAAAACTGAAGATGAGCCGGGGCTGGCAGGCTCAGTGGTGAGAGCCTCAGCCCTCCTTCCCCCTGAGGGTCCTCACGGTCTGATGCTGGTCAAGGGCACTTACCTGGGCTGCAGGTGTGACCCCCTTCCTGGTTCCAGGAGCCTGTGGGAGGCAACTGATGTGTCTCTCTCATGATGTTTATCTCTCTGTCTCGCTCTCTTTCTGCCTGTCTCTCTCTCTTTACCCCCTTCCTTCCTTTCCTTTCTTCTTCCCTCCTTCTCCCCCCTCCCTCCTGCTCTCTCTGAGAAGCAAAGGGAAGAACAGCCTCAGGTGAGGATTATTAAAACACAAACAACAAACAGAAGCTGCAAAGCTGCTCTTTAGCTGGCCGTGGCCTCAGGCAGCGGTCACTGGGGATTTCGCAGTCCGTGATGTCCCATGGCCTCCCGCAGCGACCCCAGCGGCAGACCTCCCAACGCGCTCTCCCCTGCGGCCGTCCTTGGCCACTCCTGAAGGATCACCCTTTTCCCTTAATCCTTCTCGACGTTAAAATTGTGCTTCTAATGAACCTTGTAGCTTCATGTCAACACTCATTTTTTAAATAAAACAGAGGGTCCCAGGAGCGAAGACAGCCACCAGCCAGCTGGAAAGGCGGGCAGCGATGACTGTATTCCATTGGTGGGAAGCGGTCCCCTGGGCGAACTGTTCCCAAAGAGAACAGAGAGCTGGGGGCTGGCTTTGCCTCTGCAGAGCGCTCCCTGTGACCGTCCCTCTCTCCCTGAAGGACCGGGGGGGCGAGCAGATGCTGTCGGGCGCCAGAGACAGCACTCACATTCTTCTTTCCATCCTGCAAGGAGACAAGGAGACATGCAGTATTGTTATTTATAAAAGCTTCTAGTGCGGCCTGTCGCTTCGGACTGAACACACCCTCTTCCATGTCCTGGTAGGGATGCAGGCCCGGGAAAGGCAGCCACCAGGGTTATCACTGTGGGGCGGGGTGGTGGTGCGCTGAGTATTTACGTCGCACATGGAGTAACTGAGGGTTTCTTTGAATTCAGAGATTAGAGTCTCTTATTGTTACATCAATCAGAGAGGGCGGATCTGTTATGACTTGTCCCCCAGAGCACAGCTTTTTTATGGTTTTTCATGTGAAAGCAACCTGAGTTAAAATGTCACACTTAAACATACATTGGTGAGGGGCAGTGTACCTTCTTGTTTTCACTTCTGTTTCAAAACGTGTTCTAGTATCAGACAGAAAGCAGCCTTCTTTTCTTCCCTCTTTATTGACTGTATGGGGGTGACACTGGTTCACAGAATGAGTCCAGTTTGGGACGCACACCTCCACAGCCCTCGTCTGGATATTAATTGTGTGTTCATCGCCCCAAGCAAGTCTCTTCCATCACTATTTACCCCCTCTTACTCTTCTCTGCCTCCCCTCTGGAAGCAGTTGTCTAACCAATAGATTAATTTCAGAAAACAAAAAAAGAAAGGGAGAGAAGAACGCCTGAGTGTTCAGCCATGAAGTTCCCCCAGTGTCCTCTGTACATTGACAGAAATACGTAACAGGGAAGGAATTTGTTAAAACGTAAAACACAAGCCTTTAGAAATACCTGCTTCCTAATTTTGATACATGAAACTACTGTACCTTTCTATCACTTCTTTTTTTTCATTAACTAGAGGCCTGGTGCACGAAATTTGTGCACTGGGTAAGGGAGCAGTGTCCCCCAGCCCAGCCTGCACCTTCTCCAATCTGGGACCCCCTGGGGGATATGGGATGGAGCCTAACCTGGCCGTTGGTCATCCCTCTCACAATCCAGGAATGCTGGCTCTGAACTGCTGCCTGCCTGATTGCCCCTAAACACTTCTGCCTGCAAGACTGATCACCCTGTAATCACTCTGATCAATGTCTAACTGCTCCCCTGCTGGCCCGATTGCCTCAACTATCCTCCCCTGCTGGCCTAGTCACCCTTAACAGCCCTCCCTTGCTGGCCTGATTGCCCACAATTGCCCTCCCCTGCTGGCCATCTTGTGGTGGCCATCTTGTGGCCACATGGTGGCAGCCATCTTGTGCGAGGGCGTGTTGGTCAATTTCCATATTACCTCTTTATTATATAGGATAAGTTAATTGAAAAGGATAGAGATAGCGAGCAGAGCACTATATCACAGTATCCAGAGTTAGCCACCTGCAGGGACACAAGACAGACCCGACTTCTGACACCAACTGAAAGTTCAGGAATTTTCCAAAATCACCCTCAGGCTTGATCCTGTGCTGAAAAGACTCATGGAGCCCAGACTGGTTTGGCTCAGTGGATAGAGTGTCAGCTTGTGGACTGAAGGGTCCCAGGTTCTATTCCGGTTGGGGGCATGTATCCTGGTTGCGAGCACATCTCCACTGTGAGGAGTGCAGAAGGCGGCTGATAGATGTCTCTCTCTCATCGATGTTTCTGACTTTCTCTCTCTCTCCCTTTCTCTCTGTAAAAAATCAATAAAATATATTTTTTAAAGACTCGTGGAACTCACTGAACCCTGATTTACTCACGGTTATACTTACCGCAGAGAAAGGATGTAGAAAATCACCAAAGGAAGAGATGCCACAATAGAGTTTGGGAGAGGTTCAAATGTGGAGCTTCCTCTCTGAAATCAATAAAAAAAATTTTTTTAAAGTTAAGTAGAGAATCCACTAATACCCCCAAACTTGTTTATTTATATATGGAGGTGAAAGAGGGCTTAGAGGGGATAAAAGGTGATGGAAAAAGTTAAATGAAATTTTTAAAAATGTGTTGAAACTGTCTTCCTTTCCAAATTGTCGTCGAGTTTTGTAACTGTTTCTTGAGTGTTGAAAAGTGGTGTTTTCTCCAGCCGTTGGGTGCACCACAAGCCCATTCCATCAGACTTGTTGATTGTGGTTTGGGGATCTTTTCTATTTCTTTTTTCCTGTTGAATATAGAAATTACGAGAAGAGATATGTTAAAAATCTCCCACTATGGCGCTGGATTAAACCAGGTCTCTTTCCATCTCTGTCTAGTTGGTCCTCATACATGTTATGGATTTATTATCCGGTGTATTCATGTTGGTAGTGTGCACATCAGTCTGGGAGACTGGAATATGCGTGGTGGTGGAGTTTTCCTCTCTACCCACCACAGTGCTTCCTGCTCTGACGCTTACGTTTGTGATGCTAACATCGCTGTACCAGCTTCGCTTTGACTGGTGTGAACCTGGTGTACCTTTCCACCAGCTCTTCACTTTCCAAGTTTCTGTGACCTTTTTAGAGGATTTCCTGTTTTAACCCATTAAGTTTTGACTTAATTGTAACATGTCCATTTTACATTTGCTATGATCACTCATCTTTTGAGTTTATTTCTAAACTTTTATTCTGTCCTTTTTTACTTTTCCAAGTTTCTTTTGTTCTCCTTTCTTGCTTCTTCTGCATTAATTTTTACTTTTCACACTGTTTTGTTGCTTGAGTCAATGGCGGAGGTTCTCTCTGAGATTGTGCTGGGGGTTTATCAGAATACTTGTGCTCGGTATTTAAGGGTCCTTCCTCAGCTACAGACATTGGATTCCCGATCTGAGAAGTGATTCATATTCCAAAACGAGGCAAGGAGTGGTCATTTTACCTGAGAAGTTTCACAGTCACATGCTTGTCTGTCCTGGGTTTGTTGTCATCATTGAGTGATCTAAGTAGTACCCTATTTTGGCTATTCGTCTACCTCATCTCTAGGAACATCTGGTTTCCACTGAGACCTCCTTGCTGTTTATGATGAATGCATTCATCTTGCTCCTCTGACTTCAGGATCCCGTCATCTCTGTTTATGTCTCATTCCAGATCCACAACACACCTGGCCCTCCAGACCTATAACACACTTGGCCCTCCAGACCTATAACACATCTGGCCCTCCAGACCTATAGCACATCTGGCCCTCCAGACCTATAACACATCTGGCCCTCCAGACCTATAACACATCTGGCCCTCCAGACCTATAACACATCTGGCCCTCCAGACCTATAACACATCTGGCCCTCCAGACCTATAACACATCTGGCCATCAGATCTACACCGCACCTGGCCCTCCAGACCTATAACACATCTGGCCATCAGATCTACACCGCACCTGGCCCTCCATATCCACAACACACCTGGCAGTGCTCTCAGTAATGCTGATGCCCCCTCACTTTTATCACTTCAATTCCTGAAGCTCTCTCCTGGGGCACAAATGGTTAGGGAGTTTCACCCCCTCCAGCACCCCCTCTTCTCTGAGGCTTGTAAGCTCTTCTTCTGCCATCAGCGATGGCAGTCCCAGCATTTCTACGTCGCTTAGTGTGGCCGTCCCTCTCCTCAGCTTCTCAGCGCCGTCTGAGCAGTGTGGTAGCACAGCATCCCACAGTTCCTGCCCACCTTGTTTCTCCTGCATCTCAGGAAATTGCTCCAAGTTCAAAAAGTTAAGCTTTATCCAACTTGATATTCTGTCCTTGAACCATGACATACATTGGCTCATGGTTCTCCTTCCGCCCTTTGCAGGCCTGGTAAGCACTTCCCCAACTGAGTGGCTTGACCCACATGCTTGGTCTGAGGCGAGAAAGGAGAAGTAGAGACAGATGTCCTGTAGGTACATGTCATTTTGCAAAACAACATTTTCTCTATCATCTTTCACATGGAAGATGCTAGCCTTCAACTTGGAGGAGTGGGCCGCTCGGGGGGATATTTCAGGGGTGTCTGCAGAGTTCAGCCCACATGTCAGTGTCCTACATCCCTCTAATTATGGACCTGACCTTGGCATGGCCTACGAGCCGGATTCGACAATGCAGACTTCCCTTGAACTCTGCCACCCTTATAATTAACGTCTCGGCCTCCTCCGTGGCTTTTGTTTTGCATTTCATGATAGGAAATAAGAGACTCTTCATATAACGCCAACAAGGCTCTCCATTCACACTTTGTCTTCAGCAGGAGATTCGTAACCCTGAGCCCTTTATTGCCTTCAGCGCATCAGTTCCACCCAGCAATATTCATCTGACCTACAGTCCTTGTGCTTACCACTTCCACTGCACTTCCCAGGCCTGTGACACAGAAACCGCTGGTGCCTCCCCTTCATCTGCAGCCCACCCCAGTTCATCACCGTCCGCCTGTTAACAATGACACCAATGTGCTACCCCAGAAGCCACTTATTGTGCACTTTCCACCAGTGATCGTGTCCTCATTGCTAATACACCCATATGAGGGTCTACTTCTTGAGGTCACTCATATCCATTGCCTTATATTTCCTCAGGGTGAATGCTCTGGAGTGGATATTGAGTATAAGGTATCGATTGTGGAGTGCCACGTAATGAAAAAGGACTTAGTGACTTCACAACGCAGAGTACTGACCACTACACCAGTGGTTCTCAACCTTCCTAATGCCACAACCCTTTAATACAGTTCCTCATGTTGTGGTCACCCCCAACCATAAAATTATTTTTGTTGCTACTTCATAACTGTAATTTTGCAACTGTTATGAATCTTAATGTAAATATATCTGTGCTTTCTGATGGTCTTAAGAGACCCTGCTAGCTGTTCACGACCCACAGGTTGAGAACCACTGCACTATACGGTCACGGCAGGACTTAGTGACTTCAGAAAACATTACCATTTTGTTGTATCTCATAATCTTGTGGGGCAGGAGTGTGGGTAGTTTGGCCGAGTGATCCTTATGCTTTGTGTGGAGTTGACAGTTGGGGTGATATTCACTGAGCAACTGGACTCACTCACATGCCTGATATCTGCAGAGAGAGAACTAGAAGGCTACGTTTAGTGGAGTCCTATCTTTATATATAATCTCAGGACCTCTTAAACTTGTCAGTCCTCTTAAAGACTAGACCTAACCTGGCAGGCCCCTTCCACTTTATTATGTTGGTCAAAGTAGTCCTAGGACAGCCCACGTTCCAGGGGAAGAAACACCTTCTCTCTTGTTTGGGAGATTGTCGAAGAATGTGCGGCCCTCTCCAATCTGCTACAAATTCTCCCAGGAACAGGGTCCATCAGGGGGCAGACAAAGCAGGATTGGGAAGAGGGAGAAGATGAACTGCAGTGGAGCAGCAGCAGGGGTCTCAACTCATCCCCGGGCAGTTCTGGAGTCAGAATGGCATTGAAGTTGTCCGGAATTGTTGCAAGGAGGTGGAATTTGTGTATCCAGCGGCCAGTCACTCACCCTGGGCCAGTCATTTGGCACGTCCTTGAGGAGGAGAGGCATATGACTTTGTTTGAGAAAGCTCCCTTAGACCCAAGGCTGTTTTCAGAGGGAAATTTAGTTGTGTGCTATCATCAACCACCTCTCTTGACAACCCCTGTTACTACAGGGACATCAGGGTGGTGTATCACAGCATCCATTGCACACACTAAGAAATAAATGGCCCTGGCCAGTTTGGCTCAGTGGATAGAGAGTTAACCTGTGCAGTCAAGGGTCCTGAGTTCAATTCTGGTCAAGGGCATGTAACCTGGTTGCAGGCACATCTGCAGTGAGGGGTGTGCAGATGCAGCTGATCGATGTTTCTCTCGCATCGATGTTTCTAACTCTCCCTCTCCCTTCCTCTCTGTAAAAAACCAATAAAATATAGTTTAAAAATAAATAAATAACTGGAGGCTGCAAACATTATTATGACCTAAATAAGAAAATTAAAAATAGCAAGTTACCATATCAAAAATACTGAAAATTAAAATTCAGATTTGTAAGACTCAACAATAAAGATAAAAAAAATATACTGATGTGAAGGATATGGTTGAGATAAGTACAATGCATGCATGCTGTGGAAAAGATAAGAATGTTCAAGAAGAAACGACTCAGTGATGGATAATCAGTGTTTCTGAAGGGAGAACACAGCCCATGGAACAGAAGACGATTACTAAAATATCTATCAAGAAGAAATTGAGAAAGAAATGGTTCTGAGGATGAGAAGAGCTTACAGTATGCAAGGCAATTTTATCCGAGGCTGCTGAACATAAAGACATATTTTTAAAAGTCAAAGTGGAATTTCATGAGTAAATAGGGACTTGAAGTAGTTCCCATTTTTATCCAATATCTTATAGAATGAAGTGGTAATATGCAAATCGACCCTCATGCTCTCACATCACAAGATGGCTGCCCCCACATCATTACAAGATGGCTGCCCCCACATAGTCACAAGATGGCCAGCACAGATAGCTCCCCCCACATCATCACAAGATGGGTCCCCCCTGTCATCACAAAATGGCAACCACAAGATGGCCACCCCCACATTGTCACAAGATGTTCATCACAGGAAGGCAGTTGGGGATGACCGGGCCTGCAGGAGAGGGCAGTTGGTGGTGATCGGGCTAATAGGGGAGCAGTTAGGTGTCAATCATGCCAGCAGGGGAGTGGTTGGGGGCTAATAGGCTGGCAGGCAGAGTGGTTAGGGGCAATCAGGAAGGCAGGCAGGTGAGCAGTTGGAAGCCAGAAGTCCTGGATTGTGAAAGGGATGTTCAACTGCCCATTTAGGCCCATCCTACCAGGATCGGGCCTAAACGGGCAGTTAGCCATCTTTTAAGGGGTCCTAGATTGGAGGCTGGGCAAGAATTTCACGCACCAGGCCTCTAGTATCTTATAAAAGCAACACACACACACACACAAAAACAAACAAAAAAAAAATCCTCTACAGTTTTCTTTTATGTTGAAACTAGAAAGCAAACTTTCCCCTATATTTTTAAAAATATATTTTTAATGATTTCAGAGAGGAAGGGAGTGGGAGAGAGAGATAGAAACATCAATGATGAAAGAGAACTTTGACCTACGATCTCCTACATGATCCCTACTTGGGAACCGAGCCCACAACCTGAGTATGTGCCCTGATCAGGAATCAAACCCTGACCTCCTGATACATAGATTGATACTCAACCACTGAGCCACATCAGCTGAGCCATAGTTTTTTGTTGTTGTTGTTTTGTTTGTTTTTTGTGTGTGTGTGTGTGTGTGTATTTTTAAGTGTAAAGGAAGATAAAAGCCACTAAGATTGGCCTGAAATGGAAAGGGTTGTAGGGCAGCACGAACACCCAGGTGAATGGAAATAACAGGTGGTCCAGCAACAACAGGTTTCGCAGAGACCAGCCGGAAACCAGAGCTGTGGGTCTGGGAGGGATGAAGCAGAAAGTGAAAAACCAAAGAGCTCAAAGCGCATGGAAGAATGAACGCACAGGATAAAGGAGAAGCGGCCATTTGTCTTGGAAAATCCAGTAAAACTACTCTCTCTAAAGGAAACGTCTGCGATAGCCAGACAGGAAAAGGGCAGTTTCTTCCCTAGTAAGAAGTACAGTTGGAGCTGGGCCAGAGTGGACACAAAACTTCCAGAAGAAATAAAGTGGGTAAGATTTTCCCAAAGGACACCTCACAAAGTGAGAGAGAACAGATGGAAGTTCTGACCAAATATATGAACTAAAAGTAGAAAAAGAAATAAAATAGTCACTTCTATGAAAGAAGACCCCAAGAGGAAAACACAAGATTTTATGGAAAATACGGTGCAAAAGCAGCAGACAATGAAATGTGTGTTGACAAACTAAGGTGAAGAGAGTAGAAAGAACAAACCAAAAAGCACAAAAACGAAGACAAAATTGGAAGGAGCACACAGCACCATAAGCATGGAAGATAATACAGAAAGGGATCTAGATTATAGAATGACAAAAGTGATCAAAATAAAATAGAAATACAGAGGAGTTACAAAAGATTAAAGGGAATACTTAGATACCCAAGAAAGGCAAAGGAGATCAAATGCACATAATTGGAGTTCCCTAAGAAGAAAGCCAAAATAATGGAACAGAATATAGAAACATATAATTCACAAAAACATTCCTGAAATGCAAGAAGGCTTGGGTCTAAAAGACGTGTCTCCTGCCAGGGCAACTTGAGCCAGAAGGATCAATAATGAGATACATTTTGATAAAGTATTAATCCTTAAAGTTAAGAAAGAATTCCTCTCTAAATAAAGCCAAATTATCAAGTCACTTAGAATAACTTTTTAAAAATATTTTTTATTGACTTTTTTACAGAGAGGAAGGGAGAGAGATAGAGAGTTAGAAACATTGATGAGAGAGAAGCATCGATCAGCTGCCTCCTGCACACACCCCCTCCCCCCACTGGGATGTGCCTGCAACCAAGGTACATACATGCCCTTGACCGGAATCAAACCCAGGACCCCTCAGTCTGCAGGCTGATGCTCTACCCACTGAGCCAAACCGGTTTTGGCTACAATAATTTTTAGAAAAGCAAATGAACCAGATTTCAAGTTTTTCTCAGCAGAATTCAGCATCAGAAGACAAGGCAGCAATCCTATATAATAAAATGCTAATATGCAAACTGTCCCTATGGTTGGAAGTTCAAACTAACGGGAGTTCCACATGTACTGACCACCAGGGGGCAGTGCGGGACGTGGCCGGTTTCAGGGACATGGCACTGGCAATGGGCTGCAATGGAGACGCTATGGGTCTCAATTGGGCCCCAATGAGAGTGAGACCGCAGAGAGGGATGGTGGAGCAGGTGGTACCAGGGAGACCCCAGCTGGTGGCATTGGCAGGCAGCAGGCAGCCGGAGGAAGGTAGGCCCTGGCAGGCAGCTGGGCTTCTAGCATTTATATGACAGGCAAGGGGAAATGCACCAGCCCAGGATTCTATATCCGGCCAACTTGTGCTTCAAGTTCAAATCCAATAGACAAATTGTTTTGAACACAAAAACCTTCAGGGATTATTGATCCCAAAAGTCCTCATGAAGGAAAATACTCACATGTGTACCTGTCAAACAGGGGGTAACAGGAAGGCAGTGGTAATTCATACATGTTATCTGGTGCTCATCCATTGTGGGATCATGGCCACAGCGGGTTAGTGAGCACATCCCCTCCTGTCATTACCATTGCTTGTTTTGTGATGAGAACATTGAATGTGTTCTCTCTTAGCAACTTCCCTGTGTGTAACACAGTACCGGTAACCATAGTCACCACGCTGTCCCTACATCCCAGACTTACTCATCTTATAATGGGCACTTGGTACCCTTCAACCAACATCTCCTCATTTTCCACCCACAGGGCCTGGCAAACACCACTCTACTGTCCATTCTTCCTTTTTCTCTAAATGTATTGGAGTGACACTGGTTAATAGAAGTATACAAGTTCAAGCATATAGCTCTATGGTATATTATATGTGTATTGCATTGTGTACCCACCACCCAAAGTCAGATCTTCTTCCATCACCATATATTTGACCCCTTGACCCTTTACTAGCCCTCGCCCTTCCTCCATACTGTTGTCTGTGTCTATGAGTTTTTGTTTGTGCATTCATTGTTTTCGGTTCTGTATCCCCCATAGGAGTGAAATCAGACAGATGATTGGATGAAGAAGATGCACATAGAAGGTGAGGCAAAACTAGGTTTACAGTTGTGAGACTGCGAACCTTTATTCTTGTATTATTATTACTTATTCATCGTATTTTCCACACCAACAACAGCGAACTACTTTTGCCACACCTGTAAAAATAATGAAATACTATTTGACCTTCAGAAAAGATGAAATACTGCCATTTGCACCAGCATGGATGGATCTTGAGACTATCATGCTAAATGAAATAAGTCAGACAAAAAAAGAACTGTACGATTTCTCTCCAGTGTATGGCCACACCACCCAGAACACACCAGATCTCTTCTGATTTCTCTCTATTCTCTTCAAAGCTAAATTAGGTCCTATCCCTCTCCTGCCTAAATCCCTGCACTGGTGTTTCAGTTGCCATCACACAGACCCAAAGTCTATTTGGGATTACATTGGCCAATGTTATGTGGACCTTAGCGTCTATTTCTCCATTGCAGACTTCTGTAACTCTCCCTCTCCCTTCCCTTCCTCCCACTCCTTCTGGAACAGGGCGAGCTCTCTCCCACTCTGGTCCATGGAACTTTCCAAAAACTTCTCTGAGACTGCATCGCCTCGTTCTCTCGCTTCGGACAGGACCTGCTTTTTAAGGACGCTTTTCTGAGCCCACTGCCTAAAACGGCAGCCATGTCTCCTAGCTCCCCTCCGCTTAGTAGGGTTCCCCACACAGTAGGTCCTTAGCCTGTTTTTATTGAGATGATTTGGGTCGGCATTGAGCTGCGTTAATCCGCTGTCTTTCAGGTCTCAGTACTCAACGCTCGTCTTTCTATTTTGATGGATGCTTTTATCACTGGAATTGTATCATTGATTCTCTTTTCGTTCCAAGAGGAGTGCTTGGCTGCAAAATTTTCCGAGTCCTTAGACCCTGGGAGTGTCTTTCGCTGCTTTCATGTGAGAACAATGCATTGATTGATGTGGAATTTTCAGTTCACACACTTTTCTGATTAAAATTCTGGGTTGTCCTCTGGCCTTCCCTGATGTAGAAGAGAAACTCGAGGACAGCCCATCTTTTGTTCTTTCATAGGTAACTTTTCCCTGCCTGCCCGAGTGCCTATGCTTCATTTTGAATCACTTTTTTTTTCATTGCTTTTCTTGGGTTCCTGAAGTTAAGTCTGTTTGATTTAGACTTAAATGATATTTCAGCTCAGAAAAGGTTTATTTTATTTACTCTTTTTTGAGAACTCTTAAGATCTACTCTTAGCAGAATCCAAGTTACTACAGAATTATTCACTATATCACCCTGCTGTCCATTAGGTCCTCTGATCTTGCTCATCTTTTAACGGAAAGTTTGTGTACTTTGACGAATATCTCCCAGTTTCCATTTTCTCCTCCTCTCTGGTTCTATGAACTTGATTTCTTTTTTTTTTTTATTCCACATATAAGTGATACTGTAAGCATTTGTATTTCTCTCTCTGGCTTATTTCACATAGCATAGTGCCCTCCAGATTCAAGGCATCATTTTTTTTTCCCATTCAGGCTTTTATAGACTAAGGTATGCCCAGAAAAATAGGCATACTTAGTTGTGCTAGAAGTGTTTTTACTTTTGTCTTAATCCCTTTCTTTTCTTCTAGAACTGTGGCTATCGTACCATTGACAGGAATATATCCCTTTTCCATGACTAGTTTGCATCATGGAATTTTCTGGGTGGGGCTTCTTCCTTGAGGTGAAATCGGTTCCCTATAACCCAGATGAAATATCAGTTCTTCATATAAACGTCACTATAAAGAGCCCCAATAAAATAGATTTTCTGAAACGAATACGGCTCCCCCGGGCCCTTCCATTTGGGTGGATGTCAGGTGCTTAAGCCAACCATCTGGGAGTTGTCACAGATCCTTCCTGGTGCCTCTCACGCAACCTCCCGTTCCCTTTATTCAGCCTGCCAGGACTGCCTTGGCCTCCACTCC
Organism: Lasiurus borealis; assembly: GCA_004026805.1. Taxonomy (NCBI): domain Eukaryota; kingdom Metazoa; phylum Chordata; class Mammalia; order Chiroptera; family Vespertilionidae; genus Lasiurus; species Lasiurus borealis. The sequence continues at coordinate 45,341 of PVJN01007539.1, read as the reverse complement.
ATAGCTTGACCTGGCTTAAGCCGCTTCTTAGATCCTCAGGGATGGAATGCTACTGTCTTGCCACAAAAGGAGATTTTAAAAAGTAGAGTTAAGATATCACAGACACAGAGACATCTGAAAGGCAAGATTTGAGAAGGGAGGTCTCCTCTTTATCATTTCCTGGACATTCACATACATGGTCATATATGAGGAATAGTCATTAGAAGGCCGATGTGCTCTGACCACATACAGTCATTTCCAAAGCGATGGAAGGAGAAGATTCTGCAGCCATATGGTATGGTTATCATACGGTAACCTGTTCCATTCTTTCGTGTTGCCGTTACTGCTTTTGACACAGCTACAGGAAATAAAAGGACTACTGGAATGCATACCAGGAAAAAGTATTCCCAGAAGGCTTTGCAAAATGAAAGTTGGAATCCTTGAGTGGAACCAGATTTCTAAAAGAGAAGCTTTCTGTTCTCTATAGCTAAGACGATTCTGTTAAAAATAAAACACATTTCACGCATTTGATCACATTTCATATTAAAAATGCATTAGAGGAGAAGAATCTGCGCCCAGAAGTTCTAATGCAGTACCTGAAGTTCAATGCGAAAAGCAGTAGCATCATGACATCATGATGTAGTGTTGGCTCTAGAAATCGACCTGCTTAATTATATTGCACTTGAGATACACCATACTATCTTCCTTCTTCTCAGTGTAAGCGGGAGAAATTCCTACTTAGTTTTGGTTTCTTGGTTACCTATCGCTGTGTGACAAACCAGCTCAAAATGAAATGGCTTAACCCAACACCTTTTATTTGCTCGCGGTTCTGGGCGTGGGGGTGTGGGGAGGGAGGGATCAGGAATCCAGACAGGGCACCGCAGGGAAAGCATGTGTCTGCCTCATGTGATAGCTGGTGGATGTGAAGGTCCAAGGCGGCTCTCCAGTCCCAAGTCTGAGCCTCAGCAGGAAGCTTGCAAAGCGTGGGCTGGCCTCAGCAGCTCAGGCATCAGTTGGCCAAGATGTCCGTTCTGGGTGTCCTCTGGTTTCGTGGTTCACCTCCATTCAATGTCAAGGCCTCTCTGCAACCCCCTTGTTCCTCCTGAGGGGGCTGACCTTCTCTCATGGAAACTCAGGGCGAGTGCAAAGCGAGAGCTACAGTGTGTGAGATTTAGACCTGAAACAGCATTACTTTCCCTGCATTCTACAGGTTAGCGCAGTGGTCAGCAAACTCATTAGTCAACAGAGCAGCAAACGGCAGCTTGGCTCATGAGCCGCAGTTTGCCGACCACTGGGTTAGAGCAACAGAACATCATAGGACCCTAGTTCAAAGGCAGGGTATGAGTTCTAGGAGGTATGATTTTTTCTTTTGGAGGAAAATCAAAGGAACAGTCTTCCCTAGTTCACCCTCCTGCCCCTAATAATTCACCATCAACACACAACCGTAATGTACTCTCCCAGGATGCCCAGTGATTTGACCAATGATTGCATCAGACTTGATCTTGGAGTCCAAGGTCTTGTCATCTAAAACAGGCCCATATGTGGATAAGAAAGGCCTTTGGCAGAGCTTCTCTCGCTCTGAAGACTTGTGAATGAAAGAGACAACTTCTCCGTCTCCCATACTTTTGAAAGACGCTGGGGAATCTGGGATGGGAACATTGCAATATTTGCTCCCATTCATAAAGGAAGGTAAATGGAGCTAAAATGATATGTAGCAAGAGATCAACAGAAGGACTTGTATGCATGCATGTAGGGATAACTACTGAACACAGACACTATGGGATGAGAACATGTGCTGGGATGGGGGTGGGAGTGGCCAGGGAGAGGTCAGTGGGGGGAAAGGAAATATGGGTAATACTTTAAACAATAAAGAATCTAAAAGAAAAAGACTATAGTGATGCTGAAGGGGCCTCGTTGAGATCCGGTTTACTGAGCTGGTGATTCCATCTCAGCGTGTGATGTGTAGTGGCTCACAGCTACCCAACACGACCCACTGGCACCACTGATGGTACAGACTGTATCAGAACCACTGGATCCCATGGTCCTGTGTTTTGGCAAATCGACATGGTTTGATCAGTGTCCTCATTGGGATGACATTTGTTAAAAATATGACCTTAATTGCCCATAAAATAAATAATTGGCATGTTTGTAGGTGAAACGAATACCAATGCTCACTAAAACAGGATCTTGGAAAAAGTAAAGAGAAAGTACTGGGAGTGGGCCGGAAAGCCAGGAGGCCATTGGAGCAATGAGCTCTACATTTTTAAGTCCATCAGCCCTAAATTATTGCCTTACCAAGGGCTCATTACTCAGTCAGAATGTGGAAAGAGAAACAGCAAATGATCAACAACAAAGTTAAATTTAGAGAAAATACTGCAGCCTACTAGGTGTACTGGTTAATAATGCGGATTTTTTTTCCCAATAGATGGAGTTACATATACATTGATATAACTGAGTGGCCAGATTATTATCTCTGAATGTGTAATAATCTGGCCACTCAGTATACATATATATATATTAGAGGCCCGGTGCATGAATTTGTGCATGGGTGGGGTCCAGCCAGCCTGGCCAGGGGAAGGGGACATGGGCGGTTGGCAGCCTGCTTGCTGGTTGAACTCTTGGTTGAGGGGACAATTTGCATATTAGCCTTTTATTACATAGGATATCACTGAGTGGCCAGATTATTTATACATTCAAAGATCATCTGGCTACTCAGTGAATATGCAATTTGACATGTATGCTATTTTGTTGTATAGACAATAAGCTTCAAAATTTCATATGTCAAATTTTCTGGAGGTGTTGACATCACAGACATTTTTATGCTTAAAAATGTCGAATTTTGTGCAAAAAATAAAAAGCACTTGAAGGAACTTTTAATTCATTATTTTATTTTGAAGAAAAGTGCTGCTGAATTCTTCAGGAAGCTTATGGTACACATGCTCCATCTCAAGATACTTATGAACGCTGGTTTAAATGCTTTAAAAGTGATGATTTCCATGTGAAAGACAACGTCCAGGTCAACCAAAAAAGATTGAAGACCAACAATGATAAGCATTATTGGATGAAGATACGTGTCAAACTCCAAAACAACTTACAGAAAGTTTAAACTTTGCTCAGCAAACAATTTCTGATCATTTACAAGCAATAGGAAAGATTTTAAAGGAAGGAAAATGGGTGCCACATCATCTGAACGAAAGGCAAATGGAAAACCAAAAAGTCATCATTAAAATGTTGCCTCATCAGCACGAAAGAAAGTCTTTTTTGCATTGAATTGTGACTAGCGATGAAAAGTGGATTTATTTTGAGAATCCCAAATTCACAAAATCATGGTTGATCCAGGTCAACCACCAACATCGACTGCAAGGCCAAATGGCTTTGGAAAGAAGACAATGCTCTGCGTTTGGTGGGATCAGGAAGGTGAAACTGTTAATTCTGATCACTACCGACAAAAAATAATCCATTTGAGCCACGCTTTGATCATGAAACAACCAGAATGTGCCAGAAGACACGACAAAGTAATTTTGCTTCAAAATGACACACCTTCACACACTTTAAAACCAGTTAGAGACACATTAAAAGATCTTGCCTGAGAAGTATGAACCCACCCACCGTATTCACCAGACCTTGCTCCTTCCAATGACCACTTCTTCCGATGGATGGCACACGCACTTTCTGAGCGACACTTCAAACGTACGAAGAAGTGGAAAATTGGGTCTCTGAATGGTTTGTCTCAAAACAAGAAAATTTTTATTAGGATGGTATCCACAAATGACCTGTAAGATGGGGAAATGTGTAGCTGGCGATGCACGTTACCTTGAATAAAGCACTTTTGATGTTTCTCTTGAAATTATCATGTTTTCTTTGATTATAAAACCTGCCATTATTAACCGATACATCTAGTGAAGCTTTCTAAACCTACTCCAGACTCTATTTACTTACATACATGTATGTAAGTAAAAACCCCTTTAAAAATGTTACTTCAAGTCTTTAAATCACTTGATAAGACAGACTGAATTTACTCAGTCCTTTAGAAAAAAATGTTTGGAATGTTGTGGAATTATTATGCTATGGCATATGACCTTCTCCCCATTCTACAAAACACTGACAACAAATGGATTTTCCCTAAAAGAAAACCTGGCCGCTTTCAGTAGACTCAAACCCGTGTATTCCCGTGACTGGGTTAGGAATTCAGCCTTTGGTTCAACACCTCCTGTGGCTGCCTTCAGCTGGCCTGCGAGTGTGCTGTTTGTTTTCACAGGCAGGGAAAACTACGTATTCAAACTACTGTCATTTCCCAGAAAAGAAAGAAGATGAAGATGCGAATAATGAATGAGAGTCTAAACACAGCGCACCTCTGGACAGGAGCACTGTCCCCCTCAAACAGCGATGGTAAAGGTGGGAGGGTGTGCATATGGGGAACAACAGTCCTTTCAGAGTCTGCACAGGTTCTCTCTCTACTCCCTTGAATAGGGCCTTTCATTTCAGCGGGCCCTGCGTGTATGTGTGTGTGCATGTGTGTGCGTGAGTGTGTGTGTGTGCGTGTGTGTGTGTGTGTGTGTGTGAGTTTTGGAAAGCTCGCTGTCCTCGCTGAGCCCAGCTGCATGTAGCAATGTTTGGAGATGTCTAAATGTGTATAATTCCCTTCAGTACCTTTCTAATGAAATAATTCAGCCAAATGTGTGAAAACAGGAAGAGAGCAAAAAAGGGCAAATCAATCGTGATAGGAATTCTATTCAAAGTAAAATACAAAATAATATGGAACGGCCAAAACCGCTTTGGCTCGGTGGCTAAAGTGTCAGCCTGCAGACTGAAGGGTCCCTCCCAGGTTCGATTCCGGTCAGGGGCATATATGTCGGTTGCAGGCACATCCCCAGTCGGGGGTGTGCAGGAGGCGGCTGATCTATGTCTCTCTCTCATCGATGTTTCTAACTCTCTCTCCCTCTCCCTTCATCTCTGTAAAAAAAAAAATCAATAAAATATATATATATTTAAAAAATATATAGAACGGCCAGTGAGAGAGAGGTTATATTCTTGTTTTATTGAAAAATAAAAAGCATCTCACTTGAATACTTCAGAAAGCAAGAGCTGTCAGGAGGAGAGCAATAAACCAGATATTTCTCCTGTAGGATATTTATCCTGATATTACAGCTCCTGATCTGTTTCTTTCTTACACCGTATCAAGCTATGAAATTAATTTTTAATTTTATGATTGTGTAAAAAGCAAACTATATGAAGAGGAACAGAAAAAACGGATTAGATGATTTATGGGATATAGTAAAATAATATTTTAGCTAGGGAAAATTGTGTTATTTTATTAGGTTGACATGACAATAATATTAAAAACTCAAATCTATGAGGAGGATTTTTAAAATTAACTCTCAGGATTTTGAAGCTTAAATGGAGAAAATAAGAGTCAGGTCCCACCCTAGCTGGTTTGGCTCAGTGGATGGAGCGTTGGTCAGGGGACTGAAGTGTCCTGGGTTCGATTCCAGTCAAGGGCACATACCTGGGTTGCAGTCTCGATCCCCACTAGGGATCAATGATTCTCAGCATTAATGTTTCTCTCTCTCTCTCTCTCTCTCTCTCTCTCTCTCTCTCTCTCTCTCTTTCTCTCCCTCCCCCCCTCTTTCTTCCTCTCGGAAATCAATAAATATATGTATATATATTTTTTAATATATAATTAAAAACAGTTATTTATAAAGATGGCGGTCTTCAGGAAGGCACTTCCAGGCCTGGGACTTGGCTTTTCCTTTGTGAGTTGCCAATCTATACCCATTTCACACCCCTCACTCCCAGCCTCTGGTGACCAATGAATGAAGAGAATGTGATACATATATTATATACACACTTTAATAGCTAATAGCTTCACTTTGAAAACGAAATATATTTTAATAACCACTGCCTTTATAATTATTCAAAGTGTGCATATACACATTTTGGGACGCCCAATATATTATATAGAGAACAGGGAATATTATTCAGCCAGAGAAGAAAAAGAGAAAGAAATGTTGCCATCTGAGACAACATGGATGGATCTCGAGGGCATTACGCTAAGTGAAATAAATCAGACAGAGAAACACCAAAACGACTTAAAAAGTGAACTCATCGATACAGAACGCTTCAGGGGGTGGTTATGGATCTAAATCAGGGGGTGTGGTTTGTGGGGTTTGTTTGGGAGGGGAGAGGAGAGAGGGTATATTAATCAGTTCGGTGAGCAGGCAAATTCCTCCTCCCTGGATACTGAACCTGAATTTCTCCTCTGGATGTCGGGGGACAGTTGGTTTTCTGAGCAAGCGCTCTATCTACACACATTACAGATTTTAGAGGGTTAGTTTGTCAGTGTTTCCCAGGCCTGGGGATGATGGGGTGGGGAGTGGGGGGCAGTTGATGGGAAGTTGGGCAGAAGAGCATCAAGCTGCAGAAGAGAGACTGACATTCCAGAAAGGTTCCTTGAGAAATCCTGCTCCGATCAGGAAAACATCAAGAACAAAGGGGCTTTGAGACGCCTTTGACCTTCCCCGCCGGAGCCCTGTGTGCAGCCCACTCGGGGGGCTTCCATACGAAGCTGTAGATATTTACAGAGGCTGCGGCCGCAGGGACACTCCGCTTTGAAGTCCCTCTCCGTGGGGCCGGCGGGATGAAAGACGGTCCTGTGATGGTCCGGAGCCAGCCAGCCAGCGGGCCGGGGACACGGTAAAGCCCCGAGGAATGCTGGGAAGGAGCCTGACCCGGTCTTCAAAGGCCCTTTTCTGCGCCGGCAGAAAGTGTCCATTCTCGATTGCCACCCTCCTCGAGCGACTGTGACGCTCGGCAGTTTTATTTGGAGCCACATGAATGGCTTCGCTCTCAATAGTCACAGGCAAATGACAGGTTCCATTTAATTTTTTTTCTATATCTTTATTTACAGAGACTTGAGTGATATCCTTGCTCGCTGTATAATTTGATTTATTTTGGGACATCAGAAAGAATCCACTGGAGCTGCACATGGCAGCCGCCTGCTTGGGCAGCAAAACCGGGAGCACGGGCAGAAGAATAAATAAAATTCAGTCAAGAAATCACAGGATGCTTTAAAAGGGGGTTACGGGTATTTTTATCGTGGCAGACTTTATCCAGATACAAAAACATTCGCCGAAGAAGCAGCAAGCCAGTGTTTGGGGATACGGGGGCCCCTCGTTTACATAAAAGACCTATAAAAGGGGCCACGGATTGCAGTCCTCCAGTCTCAGGGGGATGGACCCAGAAATGTGCGAACACGGACGGGACCGTGCAAATGATTGTCAAATGCAAGCGTAGATGTTAGAAAGAGAACAGGACCCTCTGTGTGGGAGACTTGTCTAATTCCATGTCTTAAATAATCATGTTTTCCTTCAACCTTCGGTCCGGGGCCTACAGCTTAGGCCGTAGACCAGGCGTGAGTTCAAATTCCGGTGCCAGCACCAACATTACACCTTCGCTCAGCCGCAGGTGCCATGTACACAGGGAGCATAATCACAGTAACGAGGCGCCTGTCACCGGCGTCCTCAAAGTCCATGCAAAATCTCTCCCGGGCGGTGTTTATTTTACCTTAATATTACACATATCCCCATCCCCCTCTGCCCATCCACCCAGTGTCTGCCCCCCGCCCACCGACCATTGCCACATGGTTGTGCCAGGGGTTATGCATACGTGTTCTTGGTCTAATCTCTTCACCTCCTTTTTTCCAGTCCCGCCCCCTCCTTCTGACAGCTGTCAGTCTGTTCTATGTGTCCACGGCTTTGATTCCCTTTTGTTCATCAGATTCCACACAGAAGAGAGATCACGTGGTATTTGTCTTCCTCTGGCTGACTTTTTGCACTGAACATCGTCACCTCCAGGTACAGTGGTACCTCGAGGTACGAGTGCCCTAACATACAAGATTTTTAAGATACGAGCCATCGAGTGAGTGATTTTTGCTTTGAAATACGAGCAACAGTTGAGATACGAGTAATCATGTGGATCAGCTGGCTGCACATGACCCACCAGTTTACCGAGACTCGAGTGTCTCATAGTTTCCCACGCCTCAAGGTTACGGAACGAATTAAACTCGTATCTCGAGGTACCACTGTATTTGTTTTTTGTTTTGTTTTTATTTTTCTCCTTGGTATTTTGTCTCCTTCAGCCCTCATTTAAAAAATAAAACATTTTTGACATAGATTTTTTTTTTAATATGTCTCCACTGATTTCAGAGAGTGGAAGGGGGGGAGAGAGAGAGAGACAGAGTGAAAGAAAAAGGGAGAGAGAGATGATTGATTGGCTGCCTCCTGCACACCCCCTATTGGGGATGGAGCCCGCATCCCGGGTCTGTGTACTGACCAGTAATTGAACTGGGGACCCGGTGGGTCTTGGGTCGATTCTCAGCCACTGAGCCACATTGCCGGGGCAGACAGGTTTTTAGCCATGGAAAGTTCTCTTTCCAGGCTGTCTTTTTTAAATGGGTTCTTTCACTTCAGTCGTCTTCTGACTCATTGGTTCTTTCTTCCAATATGTTCACAGAACTTCAGGTCTGTTCATAGACTTCCTTTACATGAGGGAACAGTCTGCCTGTGTCAAGTCAGTTAGCTTATTTCTGCTCTTAGGAGTCAGGATGATTCAGCATTGACCTTTCATAAGGCAACCTTATTTCTCCAGTTTTGTAATTCCTGGAGGATGTCTCAGACTCATTCATGTCTGTGGGTGCGAACCCACTACATACTCCTCTGCTTGTAGAAATTTCATTTTGTCTTTTGTCCATCCTCTCCCTCCTTTTTCCTTTCCCTCCTCCAGAATTCAGCCAGCCAGGCCTTGTGAGAAGAGTGAGGTTCCTACATTTCCTGACACCAATGTTTCACCAGAATGAAAAAAGCTGAAACACTGGAAAACAGAGAATGTCGGGAATTGATGTGTGTGGACTTGATTTCTATCATCTGGGTTATGAGTCTGCTTTGTAAGTCCCCAACACACTCATAGGTCATGTCATAACTTGCATAAAATATCACTTTGATAACTTAGCTAATAGATCTCATATAAACAGACAGAAACAGCTCTTGCCTTGGGACAGTCTGATGACCTCTGACCTTTGAAGGTGAGGTGCATTCTGGACCATCGCCTTTCACTGTGTGGTAAGCCACCATCAGAGTTTCAATCAAACGCTCAAATGAGATGGGATGTTTCCAATAAGTTACCAAAAATCACTGCATTTCTGGGGGACTCTGGCTCCATTCCCATCATTTAATCAATCCCTAGAGCCCCCCAGTTCCCACAGCCTAGGAAACGCTTTGGTTGTTGCTGATACGTTGTTGTTGTTTGTTTAAAGAGAGGCTTACTGAGGGCGGTGAGAAGCTGAAGGACCATTGTCCCACGCTCATGTCTCTCTAATACAGTGGTACCTCGAAATACGAGTTTAATTCGTTCCGTAACCTTGAGACGTGGGAAACTATGAGACGCTCGAGTCGAGGTAAACTGGTGGGTCGTGTGCAGCCGGCCGATCCACGCGATGACTCGTATCTCAAATGTTGCTCATATTTCAAAGCAAAAATCGCTCGCTCCACGGCTCGTATCTCAAAAATCTCGTATGTTAGGGCACTCGTATCTCAAGGTGCTACTGTATATACATGAAGGATGATCCCTGGCCGGCCATCTTCCTTCCCTGGGGGTGCAGGAGACGAGATGGACCCCATACATTACATTATAATTCTATTTCCGGCGGCAGCGGACCTCAACTTGGGGGTGTGCTCGTAAGAGAAGCTCCTTCTCACTTCTGGCCCCTTCGGTCCCTTCTGCGCATCTGCCCTGAGCTCACTGCTCGGTTCCTGAGGCCGATTTGGAAATTGCCTTGCGTTTCTCATCGCTAGAAATCACTCCTCCGTTCTGTACAATCCTCAGGCGTTCTGGCCAGCCCACTGTAATTTTCTCCTGTAAAAAGGGGGCCTGCCTGTCCTAATTATTCTGCTTCTTCGCGGGAGATTTGTACATTAAATTGTTAGTTACTAAATATTAAGTCTGGAACAAGGCTCGACACTTCAGATATAGCAAAGGTAAATTATGGCGTTCGGCACTATTACAAGGTGCGCTGCTATTTTTACGGTAACCTTACCCGCGCTCCGACCACAAATAAGTATTTGTCTAGGATGGGTGTCGGTCGAAGGAAATTATGTTGCAGCTTGTAATTACTTCCACTGAAACCTATCTGCTCAGCCCTGGACCTGGCCCTGCCTGGAATGCACGGGGAGGGAGCGTGCAGAGACGGGGGTTCTTTGAGCTGATGAAAGCCGTGGTCTTGACTTTGGTCCTTTAAGAAGGAATGACTAGTAGCTTCACGGTGGGATCAATGAGTCGCTGTGTTTCCGTGGAAAATGCAGTGCTTGTGATGTGGCGGGTCAGAGAGAGGGTGGGAGCAAGCGCTGAGGTTCCTGAGGGGTGCTGCCATGTGGACCAGGACTCCTGGGTGCCCCCCACCCCCTCTTTCTTTCACACACACACACACACACACACACACACACACAGCCTTGCAAAGCAGGATTCGGAATTACCTGAACTACTACTACAAGGACACCCCGCCCCATGGTTAATTTTCACATGAAACGGATTTCTCAGGGGAATAGCGGGACGTACAGAAAGCCTTTCTGCCTCCAGCCCCTTGCTGTTCACAGAACCATTCCAGCTCGAGGTTGTTTCTGCGCTTGGGGTTCCCTTTCAGCTCCCCTCTGCAGCCCAATCCCGGGGTCTCTCATTCCCAGACCATCTGCTTCGTCCAGGGCCCCTCCTGCTCCCGGGAGAAGGACTCTGCCTCTCTGCTCCCAGCCTGTGTCAATCTCCTTTGGCCAGAGCTGCCCCAGTTCGCCCTGTGCAGGGGTTCAATGCTCCCCAAAAGTAAGACAGTGTCTTCTATTTTTGCTCCCAAAGAGGCGCTAGGTCTTATTTTCAGGGGATGTCTTTTTTTTCCACAAAGAAGAAGATGGTACACATATACTGTTGAACAAAGAAAAAAAGGAAATGTATGACCTGTCTACAGTACGGTAGTCGTTGCCATCACCAACCAGCTCCCTGATGGGCCGCAGCGCAGCCGGAGCTGTTCAGGCCGGGCGAGGTCTCTTTAAATCAGGAGCCAGATGCCTGATGGGAGCTTCAGGGGCTTTCTATTCCGGGGAGGCCTGATGTTCGGGGGAGGCCTTATTATCAGGGAGGTCTTATTTTCGGGGGGATGCCTTCTATGACAGCGGGAGGCAAAACTGGAAGTAGGTCTTATTTTGGGGGGAGGTCTTACTCTCAGGGAAACAGGGTATGAAGCCCCTGGCCTTCCTTCCGCACTTGACAGACTGGGCCGGGCAGGTGCCCTCCAGCCTCGGGACGCAGGTGTCTGGGAACTGGCAGAGCCCGCACGCTCCATCCTGTGGGCTGCTTTCCGCGAATCAGCTCCTCCTGGTCATTCTTCCCGCTGACCCCCCCCCGCCCCCCCATCTCTTTTTCCTCCGGGAAGCTGTTTGGGGGGGATGGAAGGAGCTGGTAGTGGAGGGCTGGCTCAGACTGGGCACTTGGTGAGCCCTGGCTTTTGAGTCTCAGTCTGGTCCGTGCTCCGGGGGACGGGGCGTCAGTGGAAGGGGGGACCAGAGACTCGGGCTCTGGCCCTCCGTCACGAGGCAGAGAGAGCTCTTTAATCACTCGGCGTCCTCCCTGTCCAGATCTCTAAATCACGGACCTGTCCCCGGGTCCCCGTGACCCGGCTGCCTGGCGGAGGAAGGAGCCATAAAAACGCTCTGGAAAACGGGCCATTTGTTATCTGCGGAGCTCAGTCCTGCTCCGGAGAAACAGCCTGGAGTTTGGGGCTGAGTTCACATTTTGAGGTGATCGGCACATTTTTTTTTGTTTTTTTCTTCTTTTTTCTTTTCTTTTATTTTTTTTTAAATATATTTTACAGAGAGAAATCGAGAGAGAGAGAAAGTCAGAAACATCGATGAGAGAGAGACATCGATCAGCCGCCTCCTGCATGCTCCACAGTGGAGATGTGCCTGCAAACAAGGTGCATGCCCCTAACCGGAATCGAACCCGGGACCTCTCAGTCCGTAAGCCGATGCTCTATCCACTGAGCCAAACCGGTCTCGGCATGGATCAGCACGTTTCTTGGTCTTTCACTCTGAGCCTTCAACCTCATCCCCACATGCCTTTTTTTTTTTTTTTAAATTATCTTTACGGTTGAAAATATTACAGATGTCCCACTCTCCCCCCAACCCCCCACATTAGCCTTCACCGCACTGGTGTCTGTGTCCACGGGCTTTGCACATGTGCATACAAGTTCCCTGTTAACCTCTTCCTGCCCCACCCCCTCCCTCAGAGAGTCCTGTCTGTGCCCCGCTTCCACGCCTCGGTCTGGCTCTGTTTTGTTTGTCAGTTTTTTATTTTGTTCATTAGATCCCACATGGCAGTGAGCCCCTCTGATGCTAGTCTTCCTCCGGCTGGCTTGTTCAAGGGCAGTGGCGTGTCCTGTAGGAACCGCACCTGCTTGAGCTGTCTCTCACTTTAACTGTCATGTGGGAAGGACTTGAAGATCATTGTCACTCACTGGCTGCCTATTGTTTTCCAGGAAAACACTACAAGTATTTGCAATGTTCCCATAACTTGTCAGGCTAATAATACAGATAATTATTGGCTCTCTGCTTCTGACCATAATAATGTGGGGAGGGTTTTAATGGTGAGACACAGGAGGCTCACAGAGTGTAAATGCCTTGCCCAGAGGTACCCAGTGAAGGCAGCGTGCCAGGGTGTTAAAGGTCTCCCATCTGGCCTCCAGGAACATGAGTTCAAGTTCTGTGCGTATCACTTATCCAGGAGGTGGTCTTGCTGAATTCGCTTAGAGGTCAGGTGATTGCGAGCAAAAGCTTTCCTGAAGCAAGAAAAATGCATTGATTAATTTCAGAAACACCAGTGCTTCAGTTTATAAAAGAGCACACCCACCCCGAGGCAGGACCAGAACCAGCTATTTCAGTGAAAAAATGTACACGTTGGTTTTGCTTTTTAAAGAAAGTATCAGATGAATCACCCCCATATGTGCTGATGGTGCTGGTTACTCAAGCATTCGTCTTCCTGCTCTTGATTCTGGGGTTTCATTCCCTGGAATTCTAATGGAAAAAGCCTGGGCTCGCATGAAGACAGGGCATTCTTTGGAAATGCCAACACTCCGAAGAGGGAATATACTGTTACCCTTCCAGTAGCAATTAGTGGGCTGAGGAAAGTACACATGTCAAAGAAGAGCTTGCTTATGGATTCAGAGCGATGACATAGACTTAGAAACATGAGAAAGGCTTGAAAAAAATCCCTGGGGTTCACCTTAAAATGGGGGCAAGCATGTCGTCTTACTTCCCTCAAAAGATACAAGTTAGGATTTCCAGGAAGCTCTTTCTCTGTCTTCCTCTCCTTTCTCCTCTCACTTCCTCCTAATGTGCTGTTAAGCGGTCCCATGTCTGCCTGTTGTTTGTATTGAGCATGTGTCGTGGCATTTCCATGCGTCAGACAAGGGTCTCTGCTCGACTCTTTTACAGCCAAAGGGGATCTGCTGTGTCATGGACTGAAAACGGGGTGCAGGCGGGAGTGGCTTGAACCAAGCGTTGGAAGGATGTCATCAGGGGTCAGGCCTGGGCCTTGGCTGGCTCGCCCTCGTTCTCACCAGCCACACCAGGCTACCCGCTGGGAAGGCCAGTGTGTGTGTGTGTGTGTGTGTGTGTGTGTGTGTGTGTGTGTGTAACAAGGTTTCTCCTCCAACAGTTACAGCAAACACCTCATCATGTAATAGATGGTCTCCAGGGGGGCAGTGTGCCCCGGAATGCATCACTGGGCCCGGGACATGCAAGACCAGGGGGCCCATCCTGAAGCTGGCAGAGGAGTCAGTGGAGGATGAAGGAGAAAAGCATATATAGTGTCATCAGGTGCAGGGCGGATGGTGTCAGAACCACAGACGCCAGCTCAGGAACAGTTAATGAGTTGAAAAATGGATCCCATAATTCCTCCTCAAAAAACTGCAACCAATCGACTCCTCCCCTTGGTTTTCTTATTCTGGTTGTAGTATGTCTCCCAGCTCTCCCGGAGCCCAAACCTCAAAATAGTTCTCACATTTCCTCCTCCCTTGGCCCAGTGCTCGAGTTCTGTGGATTTATCTTTCAGGCTGTCTTTCGCATCTGCACTTTTCTTTCCATTCTCACTGCCACCATTCAGATTTGGACGATCGTTAATTCTTGCCCAGATGGTTGCTTTTACCTCCTAATTGATCTTCCAGCCTCCAGTTTCACAAGTTTTTATGAATTTATACCAAACTGTATTTCATTTTATTTCTTACTCATGTTTCTATGATTTCTTTAACGTTTTATTTTTGTTCCTCACTGCCATCCCAGAAAGACCATAGACCTCCCTGCAATTTCTACCTGGTGTCCAGGAATTTTATTTCTTAACTATTTTTGCTTATGAGTTGTTGGCCTATTTTTGCAAGGAATTGTGGGTAAAAGTTATCTAAAAACTGAATTGAATTCAGTGCAAATGCTCTGAACTTTCTCACCGTTTTAAAATTCCATCAGTAAATAAATGTTGCCCAATTAAAATTTTAGAGCCACACATATGTATGTATGCATGTTATTTGTTTTTGTTTTGTTTTGCTTTGTTTTGCTTAAGAAAAACAATCTGGCTGGGTGTTAGTTGAAGGAAATACTAGAGGCAGAAGAACCAATTGGAAGGCTACTAGCATAATGCAAGCGTGATGTGATGAGGTATATTTAAAAAAGGGAGTTGGGACTGGGAATAAAAAGGAAGGCAGATTGATGCCTGGATGGTTGGGCTCAGTGGTTGAACTTTTCTACCCATGAACCAGGTCACCTGGTTTGATTCCTGGTCAGGACACACACTCAGGTTGCAGATGTGATCCCTAGTAGAGCGCATGTAAGAGGCAGCTAATCGGTGATTCTCTCTCATCACTGATGTTTCTATTCCTCTTTCCCTCTCCTTCTCTGTCTCTCAAAATCAATAAAAGACATTTGGAAAAAAAGAAGACAGATTGAAAGAACTGTTTTAGCTCTGTTTCTCCATGAGGCCTGTTTTCTCTCTTTCTCTCCACTTGGATAACAAAAGTAGCCAGGTCATACCAAATCATCAGGAAGACTCTGAATGCTGTTGAACACTCTACTATGTTCCCTTTGCTACTTTCTTGGATATGGGCTCTCAGTGGGCTGATGGTCCGGTTTTTTGTTTGTGGAATGTTAGAACCAGCTCAGCTTGTGATGCCTGGGAATTACTGACCCTTTACGAAGATTGGCAGGTGGGAGGTAGGTCACAGTTCTCCATCTCTGGTAAGGGCAGCTCTGAAGTGCGATGGATCTGAGCTGTTTCTAGAGTTTCCTTGAAATATTGGGTATAGTATACCTTTCATAGGACTTGGTTGATATCACGCCTTCCCATGGCTCTCTCCCTCCTCATTCTTCTAGCAGGTTCTTTCTACCCCACGTGGAATCTTCTTGGGGGTGTGATTCTAGGGAACCCAACATACACCCCAGGACTAACTACCTTATGCTAAGCTAAGAAGGTAACACAGAAGCTCAAAGTTAAGAAGGAGAGGCCCCAGGTTAAGAATCTGGGTGTGAGAAATCAAAGGAAGGCGGGAGAGAATGCAGGCACTAAGATAAACCTCCGTGATTGTGTTATTCCTTACCTGGAAGTGAGAATTAATCAGAAGAGACCTAAAATGTGGCCCAGCTACATTTCCAGTGAATTAAAAGAGTGCACCTTCCCCAGCCGAGCCAAACATCACAGAGCAGTATTTTACACTGGTGTGTACTTTGGCTTCCAATGTAAGGTTATAATTTATTCTCTTTGGTCTGCATCCCAGTATTCACAGCCATGTCCAGCGTACCTGACTGAAGAGTATTGTTGGCCGGATTCTTAGGAAGAAATCTTTACTGAGACCGTTAGAAAAAAAGTGACGATGCTTTCCAAAAAGTTCAGGATTAGCACAACCAAGCAGCTGATCTGTTGATTCTCCGAGAAGGGTTGAACCTCCTCTCTCCAAAGCAAAAACACAAAAACCTTTCTGCATTCCCCAGCCAAGACCAACTCGAGCTGTTTGTTGGCTGGAGTCTTATTTGTATGAATAAAGAGTAAACATGCGGATAATTTACTGATGTAAAAATTACCAGAAGTCTAAGGTCTTAACCAGCAACAAGGAAGGAAGGGAAATAGCCTTCGATTCCATTCTTGAGGCCTTTTGGTGATCTATTTTGTTTTCAAAATTATTCCAAAGCCCCCATCCCAAAATGTCCTAACATATTTTCAAAATTTATCAGAGAAGTATGTTCATCACTATTTCATTACACTGTGTATTTTATTTTCCACAAGTGGCATGTTTTATAGAATAGATCTAAGCTATTCATATGTCTTGCAGAAGAAGTTTCATGAGTGTGTGTTTTCTGTTTCCTGAATTTACTGATACTGAATGTAGGCTCAGGAGTGGGGGAGGTATGTGTGTGTGTGAGAGAGAGAGATTCATTTCTATTCCCCTAGTTCTGGTAGATTTGCCTCTCTGTCCTGAGAGTCCCCAGAGTAGTACTCTACTCAAAAGAGTATTCTCCTCGTTAATTAAAAAAAAATACAACACCCAAAATAGTAGGTTTATAAACTTTTATTTTTCTGTTAGACTGTGAGGCCCTTGATGGCAGGAACCATGACTTATTCATCCCTGCATTCCCTGGTGAGCATGTGGGCATATAGAAGATGCTCAACAAATATTTGTGGAATGAGTGAACACACAGCCTGTGTGTAGACAGTTCCAGGTAGTCAGTCTTCCCCCCACAGCCCAGCGTACCCCCGGGAGAACAGAAATTGGAGCAGGACAGTGGGTTCCAAGAATTTGACTTCTCAATGTCGGGCTTGTCTCCTCCCTGAGAATCTGACCAAAATATCTGAGAGGGAAATACAGGGAAGAAGTGAGCCTTTTCTTCCTTCTTCAGTCTCGGAGCAGACTGTATCCACGAAAAAAAATGTGTGGGGTGGAAACTTCAAGAGGCGGCCTGCTCAATTTGTATTCCTTTCCATAATCTTCTTGGTGATTCAGAATCATTGCTCTTATTTCTATTTTGTGTTATAAAAGCTTAGTTTATTTCTAATAGGAGGGTCCTCCATAAATAAATACAATTCGCTAGTAAACATAACACATTACATAGTCATTGTAAAACCATAGTGAAGTGATTGGGCAAGTTTAAGGAAAGCAATCTGGAGGTTTATTATTATTAATATGTTTTTATTGATTTCAGAGAAAGGGAGAGGGATAGAGAGATAGAAACATCAATGATGAGAGAGAATCACTGATCGGCTGCCTCCTGAATACCTCCTATGGGGGATCGAGCCCACAACCTAGATGTGCCCTAATCTGGGATCCAACCATGACCTCCTGGTTCATAGGTCAATGCTCAGCCACTGAGCCACACTGGCCAGGCCATAGGGACGTTTTAAAAACTAAAATTCTGACTTCTAGCCCACTGCATTTTTCAGTTAACCACATTCCAGCTGATTCACCTTTCTTGGACTTGAACTTGCTTTGTTCAATGTAAATACCCACTTAAATGCGCAGTACTTTGGTGTATAAAGGATGCTCTTATTCCTCGATTTATGCTGATAGAATTTTACCTTGAGTATTAATTACCTGTCTATCTAGGCTTTCTTATACTGACTTTCCTTGTGCTACTTTTCCAGGCTGTTGAATTAAAGTGACCCCTAGCCTTGGGCCAAGGTCTTACTAAGTATGCTAAGCAAAATTACACATTTTGGGTGAAGGTACTTAATAAATAAGAAAGAGCAGGACACAACCATAGAATCAAAAAGTGGAAGTATTAGTAAAAGAAAAGAAAATTTTAAAGCCAAAAAATATTCATTGAATTTAGTGGGTTGTATTTCATTTCCGAATGAGAGAATTAGACATATGGTGGAAGTAATTGCAATAATATAATTTATTAGAGTATAGCTATGTTATTTACATATTCCAAACTTTCTTAAACGTACTTCATTATTTTCAGTATGGTATATAATTAAATGTAATTTAATTATCCTGTTTTTGTGAGATGGCTTATAAAATGAATATAAACATTTTTCTTTGTCGACCATATATTTCAATTTTGTTTTTAAAATTTGGTATATGAACACATATATTTAAAAATGTTTTGTTAGCCGAAACCAGTTTGGCTCAGTGGATAGAGCATCCAACTGCGGGGTCCCAGGTTTGATTCCGGTCCAGGGCATATACCTTGGTTGCGGGCACATCCCTAGTAGGGGGCGTGCAGGAGGCAGCTGACTGATGTTTCTCTCTCATCAATGTTTCTAACTCTCTATCCTTCTCCTTTCTTCTCTGTAAAAAATCAATAAAATATTTTTAAAGGGTTTTTTATTACCTTTTATGCTCTAGGCATTGTCTTGGCTCAGAGAACACATAGCCTTTGCCTCAAGAATCTTACAGTCAGTGAGTAAAAATGATAAGTAAGTAGATGATAACTGCGCAATGTGGAGTGTTGTAATGTGAAGGCAGAGAGAACAGGCACCTCAACCAGGTGGTAAAAACCCTGGGAGAGTTTAGCGAGCCGTGTGGATTGCACTTGAAAGAGAAGTTAGACGCGTCGAGTGGGTTGGAGTGTGGATGTGGGAAATGATTCTCCACAAAGAAGCTACAGGGTCTGAGGGCTGTGGCTGAGGGAGTTTGGGCCTCAGTGTCAGAGAAGGCCGATAATGGAGCAGGACTGAAGGCAGATAATGGAGCAGGACCGGAGACCTGGAGGGGCCAGGTCACCAAGAGCCTCCTACACCTGCTGAGGTCTGAACTTCATTTTAAGGCTGCCATGTCCATGTCCATTGAATGACTGTAGGCTGGTGGGTATGACTGGTCCACATTACTTTTTATTTATTTGTTTAAAAAATTTATTGACTTGAGAGAGAGAGGGAGAGAGAAACATTGATTTGTTGTTCCATTTATTTCTGCTTTCTTTGGTCGATTCTTGTATATCGCCTGACTTAGGATGGAACTCGAAACCTTGGCTTATCAGGACGTCGCTGTAACCAACTGAGCTACCCGACCAGGGCCCCATTTTTCTTTTTCAAAGAACTCCTCTGGGCATGGGGAGGGTGCAGTAGCAGGGCCAAGAGAAAGAGCCATCGATCCATTTAGCAAGGAGAAGCAATTCAACCGCATTGGCGGTGTTAGGGAGGAGAGCAGTGGATGAGGGAGGTCTGAAGGAATCTCCACAGTTTCATCTCAGGAGGTGAATCTGTGCAGGTGCCACTCGTGGAGGCGAGGGCGAACAGAGGTGGGAGTGGAAGACATGCGCTCACTCCGGCAGCACGTACACAAAACATAAGATGATTTTTCAACTTAAATGTAAAGGGTTTTTGGGGACATTTAAGTGAAAAGCTCAATTAATTTTACTGGAAAACCTGAAGTTAGCTCATTCTCCTGTTGGGCGATGGGTTTAGGGTAGAAGATGCACCCAAGTTCTTACCAGTTAAATGTAATGGGGAGGGCAGGGGCCTTCTGAAACACCCCTTTCCTAAATAAGAAGGAGGATTCCTAAGGAGCAGTCTCCCCCTTCTTCTCTGTCTAACGTTGACTCCCCGGGACCGGATGCTTGGACAGCAGGCAGATGCTTGGCCATGACGGGAACGCAAGGAACAGCACCCCGGGGAACCAGGTCCCTGATATCATTAAGCTGCTGGACTCCCCCACTCTCCGCCATCCAACTGTGCACCTTTGAAACGATGAGGTCATAAAAGCGCCCTTTGAGCCATTTTCCCGTTTTAGTCACCTGCAGCTGAGAGAGCATTTGAACTTGAAGACTGAGATGAAATTTGGAGATAATCCAGCGGAGGAGAGATACCTCTCACAAAGCTGAACTGTGATGAAAAGGGAAGAGGTATCCTTATTTAGATGCGGCATCAAGGGCGTTTTCTTTTATAAGGGGGAGACTTAAGAATATCTCATTGGGAAACAGCCAGCTGCCCACCAGCAGATGAGGCATAGAAAAGCTGTGGCACCTTTACACCATGGAATACTATGCAGCGGTGAAAAAGGAGGAACTCTCTCTTACAGCAGCATGGAGGGACCTGGAGCGTATCGTGCTAAGTGAAATAAGCCAGTGAGAGGAAGACAGGTATCACAGGATCTCTCCTATGTGGAGTCTAATGGACAGCATACACTGATGAACAGCGTACATCCAGAGACACAGAAGCATGGAACAGACTGACAGATTTCAGACAGAAGGCAGGGTTATAGCTCCTGCACAGGCAGTGTGGTGTGAAGGCCTGGGCGGGGCGGGTGCAGCTGGAGATGGTCCATGGGGAAAAAACTAGTGAAGGGACACCTGTAATATTTTCAACAATGAAGATAACTTTTTAAGAAAGATTGAAATACTAACAATACAGACAGTTACAGTGGAGACAGAAATCAAAGGCAAGAGCATAACTGGACGGAGCGGGTTGAGTGGGAAAGAGTTGGGAGGAGGGAGATTCCTTCCTCTGGCAGCAGACAGGATGCAGGCGAGCGGCTCTTTCACTGCAGGGACATCTCATGCCTTGCCTTCCGTTTCAACACAACTCCGTGTACTGCTTTTATTTTACCCAGCGACCAGAGTAGAGTTATATTATCCTGGTCGAGATGATCAGGAATCTCTCCCTTTCAATCAACAGAGGAGCATGCCCTCCAGACAGAGGTAGAGGTCACCAATATGCAGATGCCCAGGGCTGAAACTGGCAGCAGCTGGCTGGGTCAGTACATCATCAGAATCCCATCTCCCGTGGCCAGCTGGGGTGTGGAGACACCCTCTCCTGGGGAACCCAGGAGCCAACCCGGTACCAGCTG
This sequence comes from Lasiurus borealis, assembly GCA_004026805.1. Classification (NCBI taxonomy): domain Eukaryota; kingdom Metazoa; phylum Chordata; class Mammalia; order Chiroptera; family Vespertilionidae; genus Lasiurus; species Lasiurus borealis. The sequence continues at coordinate 24,502 of PVJN01007539.1, read as the reverse complement.
AGGAGACAGAAAGTGGACTTTAGGCCACAGGAAATAGGAAGATAGAAAAGGACAAATCTGAGCAGAAAAGGAGAAAACAAAGCGCACCCAGAAGTTATTCGATAATTATTTTGAAAGACACAACCGAAGAGGTTTAATTTGTAGCCTCAAAGCCCAAAAAGTGTTCTCTCGTTACACTCAGTGAGGGATGGAAACAGTTCCCGGTTGCAGAGGGAACATACCGAGAAACCTCCGTCTATTCCGTACAGTTTCCACACTCACATTCTGCTGGGCCCTTTCTCAACTGGATGGCACCGAGGGAGGAAACCACGCTCCATCGGCAATGAACTTGAGTCCACGGTGCGGCCCTTGCTGTCCCCAAAGTGATGGTTGACGTTGAACTGTTCCTGAGCGTCGAGAATGAGAATTCATTCTTAAATGGAACAATAGGGGGACGATATGCATTTTCCTTTAGAAACCTACCTCCCCTAGAAGATTCTGTACGAAATTCACGCCTTTAACATTATTTCCAGATGGACTTTTGGCTAACGGTTTATTATTTTTTTATTTAGCAAGACTTGTTTCTTACACCAGGAGAAGGATGATGTATGACAGGACAGAACCATTTTTGAGGCCGGAGGTTGAAATCAGAGAGAGACTCAGAATTACATCTATAAGAAAGTTCTCGTTCAGAAACGATACGGCCTGCAAGAATAATAACGACTCCGCCCGTGGCTAAATGTCTGCACCAGCGCGCCAAAAAAGATCAAGAACAAATGAATCGCCCCTTGATTTGTGCGTTCTGAAAGTAACGGGAAACCCTTCGTGAAGTCATCCATCTTTCACAAAGTGATTAGCCAGGTAAAAAGAACTGGCGAGCGCTCAAAAAAAAAAAAAAAAAAAAAAGCCTTATACGGCGTTCGGGCCAAACTGGACGATTTTTCAAGCTCTTCTCAGCGTCCATTCCACTGCTCTATGGACGGAGACGGATTCTATTTGCTCAGCTGGAAGATGTTCCTCTTGGCATAGCCCCACTTCTCAAAGGCAATGCGAGACGTGAAAACACTGTGAACATTGGAGTGTGAGGAAGTTATAGTCTAAGACAATCTAGAGTGTATTTTATAAGAAATGAAATGTTTTCGGTATTTGTATGTTTCCGAGAACAGTATTTCAATTTGCTAATGAACCGAATAGCTGAAAAGTATCTAATTTCGCCATAAGTGAGGCCCCATAGTTATACATTGCAAATGCTTCTCCTACTGCTTCTCTGGTTGCCTGCCCCGTGCGCTTCTGTTTTTATAACCTAAGTGACTGGATGTGAAATAAATTGTCATTGCTAAGTCAGTGACACCAGGCTGCAAAATAAATACCGTATTTTCCGGCGTACAAGACGACTTTTTAACCCAGGAAAATCTTCTCAAAAGTCGGGGGTCGTCTTATACGCCGGGTGTCATCTTATAGGGCGAGTATATCCCAAACTCTATGTTTTTACTGGAAAAGTTGGGAGTCGTCTTATATGCCCAGTTGTCTTATACACAGGAAAATATAGTAAATGAATAAAAGCTTGTGTGACACATTTAAAAATTTTTGTAACATTTAAAAATTATTTATGTTTCCATTTTATAAAAGTTATAGGTACTACCGAAACCGGTTTGGCTCAGTGGATAGAGCATCGGCCTGCGGACTGAAAGGTCCCAGGTTCCATTCCAGTCAAGGGCATGTACCTTGGTTTCGGGCACATCCCCAGTAGGGGGCATGCAAGAGGCAGCTGCTCGATGTTTCTCTCATTGACGTTTCTAACTCTCTATCCCTCTTCCTTCCTCTCCGTAAACAATCAATAATTTATACATATATATGATGATAGGTGAGCAGAGAGCACTGACCTGGAAGAGAATTCTGAGGGTCACTCCCCAAAATTGTGGCATGCAACCTAGTGTTGTACGTAGGGGCTAGATTTCCTATAGACTCATTTTTGGAATCAGTTACGTGATGCTTAGAGCGGGTTCACCTCCCGGGGTTGAAGTGACAGCGTGTGCACCAGGGAATATTGTGTCACGCTATTAATTATTCAGTCTTCTGCAGGATGCAAGTATTTTCTTCTTGTCACATAAGTCAGTCAAACTGAAAACATTCATTTGTTAAGTGGGTACGTCTCAATGGTGCCATGCAAAAGGTTCAGGTATGTCCTTGCTTTACAATAGCGAAGTCCTCTTTTGCTGTGTGTTGTGGGAGCACAGAAGTGTAAAGAGCTAAGTGACCTTCCCAGTGCGCCTTCTCCATGAGTCTCTTAGAGGCCAGGTTTCCCCTCCCCCACCTTTCCTCGGCTGATAAACATCTTTTCGTCTCTGAAGACTCAGCTGAGTAGCCCATCTTTTGAAAACCCTTGTCCTGAAAGGCACCTCTACCAAAACATTTACGTCATTTTGTCATAATTACTGAGTGTCTGCTGCCCCAGTGAGAACATAGGTTCTGCAAGAGCAAGGTCAAGGGAAGGTCACCGGATGAAAACATGCCGTTCGCAAGCCTACAATCTGATATTTTGAAGATGCATTGATAGATTAGCCCGTCTAGACTGCAGTTTGCTCAGATGTAAAAAAAACAAAAGTACCTTTCAACCCTGATATCTCATGTGTACATGATGGATTGTTGGTCAACACAAGCCAACCATTAATCTGAAATAGCAGAACTCATGCTCTCCGTTAATCCCTGCTAAACCTTTTCTTTTTTATATTTTTTAAAATATTTTTAATATATTTTATTGATTTTTTACAGAGAGGAAGTGAGAGGGATAGAAAGGCAGAAACATCCATGAGAAAGAAAAATCGATCAGCCGCCTCCTGCACGCCCCCTACTGGGGATGTGCCCGCAAGCAAGGTACTTACATGCCCCCGACCGTAATCAAACCCAGAACCCCTCAGTCCGCAGGCCGACACTCTTTCTACTGAGCCAAACCCGTCTCAGCTCCTTTTTTATATTTTAAGTAAGAAAAGAAATGACTTACTTTTTATAAAGTTGAATCTGTAGTAGAGAATTGATTGAGTTTTCCTCTTGGGTTTTGTCATTTTTCTACCCAAATTTCTTACTCTGTATCCAAATCTGATCAGATATTCCCATTACCAGCATTAATTAACCCACATCCCCTAGTCTTCTGTGAACAGCTATCTAGTGACATTATTTACTACTTGGAAATGTGAATGTGGGGATTGTTCTCAGAGTCCTGCTTTCCTTACTTGATTCCAAATAAATCTTTCCTCGTTTCACAAAGACCTTTGTGTACGGATAAGAGCTTGTCTTGAGGTTTTTGCTTGGCCTGATGCATTATTCTAGATATTTCTGAAGACTCTTCTTCAGGACTTGACCTTATGTCCTGCAAGTCTGAATGGTAAAGAAATCAAATGCAGCCAAAAGCAACTATATTTGCCTGAGAACATTGAGCTATTGAAGATGCCAGCCTATTTGGGCATGTGTGAAATGCCACAGCCGTTGGCAAGGCTTAATTAAAGCATTGATAGTAAATGGGAGCATTTAGATTTATATATCACTTAAGAAAATTCATAACTCAGTGGTCATTGAATAAAATTCATGAAAAACAAGCTTAATTTTCTTCAGCAACAAAACGGGATAGTTTATTTAAATTTTAAAATCCCTTTGAGATTTCAGCAGTCTATGAAACTGATGAATTTGTATTGCCCTTCCTATAAGAGGAATGCATGTAAAGCCATTTTGTCAAGATATGTTGATGGCTACAATTTAATTAAAAAATAAAAGTTAGAATATAAACAATATCAAACTATATTGCAAACATACACCCACACATCTTCTCTTTCTCTAAAGAACAAAAATGAGCCCTAGCCAGTTGGGCACAGTGGACAGAGTGTCAGCCTGTGGACTGAAGGGTCCCAAGTTTGATTTCGGTCAAGGGCACATGCCTGGGTTTCAGGCTCGGTCCCAGGAGGGGGCATGTAGGAGGCACTCAACCCATGACTCTTGCTTATCATTGATGTTTTTATCTTTCTCTCTCCCTCTCTCTTCCTCTCTGAAATCAATACAAATTATATTTTTAAAAGAACAAAATTAAATAACTATGAGAATGTTAAATATAATAAAATTATTTTTTTAGTTTTTTTTTTAATCTGGAATATGCCCATTCTACTAAAAAAAAAATTATCATTTAAAAAAATTAAAGTACAGTTGTCCACTGAGGATTTTTAAATATCACAACTCTTCTGCTTTCTAGAACATTTTTTCTTGTGTATGCTTTATTCTTAAATAAAGAATATTCTCTATTTAACAATAAAGCATACGCTTATTCTCTAAGAGTTACATTAAATATACTGCCTCTGAACATGCTTTTCTAACTTCCTCAAGAATAATTCAACAGTCTTAATTTCCAGATTTAAATTGGGCCTCCAGTGTCATAAGCTAGGAATATATAATAACAGTCTCATCTGGAAAGAGGAACGAAGATGGGAATAAAATAAAAAAAACTCACTAGTATTTTTGAACAAGCTAGTCTTTTAACACTTTTTTTTTTTTTTTTTCTGTAGGACTATGGCCAAGTTCATCTTTCTGAATTTCTCTTTTCTTATCTTGGTTTGGGAGAGATTACTATAATTACTCCCTAGGGCTCTTATGATGATTCAATGAGTTAATTCCTTATCTCGAGCAGGAAATAGATCTGACCGGAGGTTGGTGGGAATTATGGTCTATGCTCTTCAGTGGGTGGAGTCCAGAGAACACTCCCTCTTCCCACATAAGGAGGCCCTACCCTGGGGATACTCAAAACCAGCTGCATCCTCAACGGGTCCTCAGCAGTTTCTGTGGCGCAGTCACCTCCTCCCTCACCATGCAAGCCAACTTCTCACCAAATCTCAGCATCTCTGCTTTGCATTGTGGTCCTTGGGGAATTCTGGCTTGCTCCGGGGCCATGCACCATCGCTGGGGAACTTTCTCAATCCTACGAGAAATTTCTAATTTTCCATTGGCAGCACCCCTTTAAAAAAATAACTAAAATTGACTAGATATGTAGTCAAAATAGATTAAGATGAAAAATCACTAGAATTAACTTATTGAATCTACATTTAGGGGAACATCCCTTTGGGGATTCCTTACTTTAGAAGTAGTCATTGCATTCTCCCAAACATCACTTAAAACACTAATAAAATTCTGAATAAAATTCAGAGAAATGTAGCAAAACATTCTCTTCACTTTTCTCCATGACTGCGAGAACACTAACAGCTGTTAAATGTTAATGATTTAAATAAGAAATGTCAGATTTAGCTACATCTCTTATTTATTGACCAATAGGATGGAGTGTTCAGTACTTAATATTCAATAAACATTAGGATATCCCTGACTCTTGTCCAACAGTCACATAGTGCTATCGGCTGAATGTTTTGTCCACCCCCAAATTCTTAAGTTGAAACCTTACCCTAAAATGGGGCTGACTATATTTGCAGATGGGCCTTTATCTAGTTAAGTAAGGTTAAGTGAAATCTTCAGGGTGGGGCCCTAATCCAATAAGATTAGTGTCCTTTGAAGAAAAGACACCAGGTGTTGCTCCTTGTCTCCCTCAGCCTTGAGTGCAACCCCCTGGAGCAGGGAGGAAAGCCCACGTGAGGAAGGCAGCAATCAGTAAGCCAGGAAAAGTGCTCATCAAGACGAGCTCCCGCAACTGTGGGAAATGAATGTCTGTTGTATATGGCACTCAAGTCTATGGTGTTTTATTTTTTTTAATATATTTTATTGTTTTTTTACAGAAAGGAAGGGAGAGGGATAGAGAGTTAGAAACATTGATGAGAGAGAGACATCAATCAGCTGCCTCTTACACAACCCCCACTGGGGATGTGCCCGAAACCAAGGTACATGTCCTTGACTAGAATCGAACCTGGGGACCTTTCAGTTCACAGACCGACGCTCTATCCACTGAGCCAAACCAGTTTCGACCTATGGTGTTTTATTATGGCAGCCCAAGTTGAGTAAGGCACATGGTAGTGACAATTTATTATAACCCTCATAGCAACATTGATTATAAGTAATTATGTACCCTATTGTTTATAATATTTTATTAGTCTATTGCAGAAAAGTAAAAATGAGCAAAAAAAGAGTTAAAATAGAAAGCATGTATTCCCGAATTCCTTAGTGCCTCAGTGCTATATAGTAGAAACAATATTGGCTCACAAGAGGTACTCCCTTAAAAAGCTTATAGTTTTGTTAGAAAAGAAAGAAAAAAAAGCAGAAAAAACACCAGGCAGAAGATGAAATTACAGACCAGTATAAGAAACTAAAATTAGCCCTTGGAAAGTTTTGATGTAGGTGGTCTGCCCTACATATACATAAATATATCTTTCTGTGTCTTAGCCACCCTTTCAGTTTTCCCTTTTTATTCTCCATCGCAGGCTAACAAACACCTTAAAATTGTGTGGGTTCACTCACTGCTCTTACTGTTACTGGGGAAGAAGCAGTCTAATTAGACAGTGGCGGGATGTTCTGAAAGATTCACCATCTTCTCACCATCCAGTGGTGTTTGGAGTTGAAGTGAACTGATGGGGGGAAGTAATTTTCACTCCAATGGAATAGAAACCGACAAAATGTCACCCCTGTGGCCCATGACTGTGGCCCACAAATAGCTCCTGCCTGCCCCCCATATGTGCAAGTGCTAACTGGATGGCGTATTACACAATGGGCCGATTTCATGACCTTAATCGTGAACTTGGACATGATTGAAGAAAAAACCCGAGTGGTCTAGGGCTTCATGCAAAACATACAATTGGTTCCATTTTTAAGGTGGGATAATATTTGGCTAATCAAAAATGAAGGAGGGTGGGAAGGAAGGAAGGAAGGAAGGAAGGAAGGAAGGGAGGGAGGGAGGGAGGGAGATGGAAGGAGGGAGGGAGGGAGGGGAAGGAAGGAAGGAAGGAAGGAAGGAAGGAAGGAAGGAAGGAAGAGAAAGGAAGGAAAACACCCAAGAAGGAATGAGCAGACAAGTCTGGGATAGTCTTTAAGAATAATTTTAATAGTAAATATTGATGTTAGTAATTCCTTTAACTTGCTCTAGATGCTTGCCACCCATAGTGCTAATGTTCCTTGGTTTCCAGATGAAAAGGAGAATGTTCTGGTAACTGTGTTCAAATCCCCTCCCTGCTCCACATGATTCCCAATACTTCCCTCTGAACACCGTCCCCTTTTCCTGGTTTTAATGCAGGATTGGGTTTCATTGGAATCAGACGGAGGACTTGACTTGGTTTTTACATATGGAAAACTAATTTCTAATCACGGCCCTCCGTGCGCTAGCGTGTCCTGAGACTCTGCCAGCTCAGCAGGAAGAGAAACCATGAGCGCCTGAGCTCCGAGCTCCTGTGAAAGCCACAGATCGATCTGCTCTGATCCACTTTTGACAGGTTCATCGCTAAGATATCCGCCCTGCTCCTTTTCTGTAGAGGCTATGAGTATCTTACAATTATCTTACAGCTCTATTCAAATTTCAAAACTTGGACAATTCTCTCTCCCCTCTATTCTTTCCACACCCCCTTTAGCCATCGGGGTGCCCATGTGCCCTCCCCCTGGCTTCCTGGGGCACAGTTTGGGTTTTGTCAAGGGTCTCTGGATCCTTGCAGAGTTCCTTAAATGTTTATGTAAACAACATGGATCAGAGCGGGAGCGTGGTGTGTGTGCAGAGCACGTCTCTCCTGCAGGCGGTCTCCTCGCTGCTCCTGGGACACACACCCTCTTCTTGCTTCAAAGCCCCGGCACCAACAGTTTCCTTTGACTAGAAAGTTCTTCCTGCGTAGGGCTCTCCCCTTCGGTTCTCTTAGGTCCTCTGCAGTGTCTGTCACCCCTCAGGTGCCCTCCTGACCAGTTGCCTGTGCCCATGGCACCAGCTGGTCCGCAGGCTCCTCTCCTGCTCGGTTTCTTTGTGCTGCTTCCTCTCTCTCAGCAAGACGAGCTGAGGTCCATCCACTGGGTGTGTGTGTGCCATGCATGTTTCCCTGATGGCGTGTAGAATGGAAGGCCCTGGGGGCGGGGACTTGGTATTTTTCTGCCGTGTGTGAGGCACGGATACATACTAGGCTCTTAGCAAATACAGTGGTACCTCAAGATACCAGTTTAATTCGTCCCGTAACCTTGAGGCGTGGGAAACTATGAGACACTCGAGTCTCGGTAAACTGGTGGGTTGTGTCCAGCCGGCCGAACCGAGAGATGACTCCTATCTCAACTGTTGCTCCTATTTCAAAGCAAAAATCGCTCGCTCGACGGCTCGTGTCTAAAAAATCTCATATGTTAGGGCACTTGTATCTCAAGGTATCACTGTACTTATTTGTGACTAAGGTCCCAATCCATCACACACACACACACACACACACACACGAGAACGCTCAGTTCTGGGCTCTGTAAGTCCAGGAGTCCCGTCAGCAGGCCAGCTTCGCTGCCAGGCCTCAGCGGCGTGGTGGGGAGAGGCCAGGCTTGTGAACTCGGGGAGGCCTGGTGCGTGGGGAGAGCTCTCCTATCGGTTCCTCCCTTTCTGCTCCCTCATGGTCCAGCATGACCTCAGCACCCTGTCCCTTAAGTCTGCCCCTGGTCCCCAAGTCAGAAGAGTCTCTCCTGCGCTTAGAAAGCAGTTCTCCACGCGGTGCTGCTGAGGATGCTGAGACCAGCTGTCGCTCATGGAATAGGGGAGAGGCGGTTCCATTAGTTCAACCAACGACCCTTCAGTCAATCACCCTCCACACGTGACCCAACTCCCCCTCCTTTTCCTTACCAGCTAGCTCTGCGCCTCCACCTGGGTGGTGCCCCCTGTGGTCTTCCCACAATGCTCTGCTCAAATCACTGCTCAACCAAACAGGCAACATCATCATGGATTCCATGAAGGCTTGTGGGTGTGGTAAAGGGCTTTGGGGGTGAGGGGGGGTGGGGTGGGGAAGTCGGTACCAGCAGTCGACCGCATTCGTCTTGAAATCAGATCTAAACCAGGAGACTTTTACGAGCCAACCTTTGTCCATAATGTCTCCTATGGAAACTCGGAAACTATTTCAGAGCGCTCAATTAATAGAATGATTGAGGTTTCTCTACTTCCTGTTTTCACTCTCCAAATTCTTCCTGTATTAGGTTACCCAGGCACAAACTGCAGGGAACGTTCAGTTACCTTCTGGAAAGAAGGTTCGATTTCTATTAGAAAGGAAAAGCCAACCGCCAGCCAGAAAGCTGACAGCAAGCGGTACCCACACCCCTTCTAGAGCCTCCTAACTCCACCTGTCCCCACTGTGAAGGCACACAGACCCCCCAGCGCCCCTTAAGGACCCCGGGAAAAGGCCAGGGATGTCTCTGCAGGCAGAAATGCAACCCCATATACGTATAAGCCACTCCAGCAAGAGGAGGGATGTGAGTTCGCATCTCTTCTTCTTCCCCAGCCTGAAAAAATCATCGAACTGGAATAGGTCAGGAGTTAATACCTGTTTTCTTCCTTAAATGATGCACATTTACCAAGGATTCATCAGCCTGGAGATCAGTGGGCTGAATTATTCGGGGTGCTTTTTGTTTCATTTGTGTGTGTGTGTGTGTGTGTGTGTGTGTGTGTGTGAAGATGCTCTCTCTAGTGAAATGCTGCAGTCGCAGAGGAAGTGAGGGGAGTGAGTGGGATAAGAAATGAGGCCAGCAACCCCCCTCAGATTCCAGGGACCGCCCTGGCCACAGGGTACCCCATGCTGGGCTCTTCTTTGGAGGCAGGGACGGCAGAGAATGGACCACTTTTCCGGCCGCCTCCACACTGACCGCTCTGCCGGGCTGGGCGAGGCAGGGCCCACCCCTGTGGGCGGGAGATGCGTCATGCCGCATTCACCTCATTCTTGGGCGCTGCTCCCCCGAGGTGTCATTCCGTCCCGGGGTTCTACACAGGCTCTCTTTTCAGAGGCTCTTCTGCCTCGCATTTTTTCCTCCCGGGGGAACGAAAGCTGAAAAAACATGGAACTGGAAGAGGTCAGGAGCTCAGAGCTGTGCAGGCGGCCGTACACGTCTTACAGCAGGGAGCAGGGAGCTGGCATCCATTTTCAGGTTCCTGGTAGCTCAGTACTATTTTCAAAATTCAAAAAAAAAGTTAAAATAGGGTGGAGAATTGAACTGACAAAAATCAATATTTCTCTTTATTACATCTCTAGACCCGAAGAGTCTTCAACCCCCAAATGAAGTCAGTCATAGGCTAGGCCTGACAGTTCAGAAATAAATATCGGGTAGTAAAATATGATGTATCAATGTAGCAAAATATGGTACATAGGCTAGTGGCCCCTGTCACAAGATTTCAATTTTTTTTTAATTTAATTTCACTTATTTATTTATTTATTGTCACAAGATTTTTAACCTTGGCACCAAATCATTCAGGAGCATCTCAAACAGTGATTTTGGAATTTATTTATTTATTTATTTATTTTATTTTGGAATTTGATGGAGTTGGGATTGATTCCCAAGTAATCACTTACTGAACTGTGCCTATTCTGGGTTTTAATTTCCTGATCTTAAAAAATAGTAACCACAAGCAAAAACTGAGACCGATTCATAAAGAGCAGGCTGAGAGTTCTGGCGGGTGGGTGGGAGGCATTGAACAAAAAGAAATAAGTAAGAGAGAGAACTATAATACAAAAACAGTGTGGTGACTCTAGGGCAGGATGAGGGTGAAAGGGGGTGGAGGTAGAACAGGGTATAGAGAGATAAATGGTGATGGAAAAATGCAATTAAATTAATCGTAAAAATAGAACTGCACAGAATTTAACTGAGATACTGTATGTAGAACATGCAATAGTAGATCGAATGCCTATGTTATGTGGTTACCAGGTCACAAGTTTCCGAAGAACTGGGCTTGAGTATCAACCAAGCCATTTAACAACTTTGAGCTTTTTCAAGTTTATTTGCCCTGACCTTTCATTATTTTAATTCATAAAACCAAAGCTAAGGCTTAGTTGTTTTTCTGAGGATTACTCAAAGAAACGAATTCATTCACTTAATTTATATCCAGGAAAAAACAGTGGACGCAAAGGCATCTGAATGTGATAAGCTGAGTTTCTAGTCGTTTCACCAAAATTTGACACGCACCAAAATCTTATTTAACATGAAAGAGGATTATTTATATCGAAAGGTAGAATTACAACGAGTCTGTTTTACTCTCTGACAGAGTGTTATCACAGAGAGGAACCCCCAAAGGATCTCCCTTGTGGTTCCCATGGTGTCTTCACCTAAAAAACACATTCATGCATTTTATGACAAATTCTTTAAAGAAGCATTGGGAAAAGATTAGAGTCATATAATTTCAAAGATCCATAGAAGGAATTTACCTTCTTGACTCCATTCTGGCAGTTCAGCACGTCCGTTGCTTCCAAAAAGATTACTTCTGGAAAGTATCACTTCCAGCCCCAAAGTGATGAATCATTTCTGTTGATTTTAGTGTTCTGAGCAGGTTGGGGAAGTTTGTTTAAGATGATGTTTCCTCGTTTTCCTTATTTTTCAAGATCCGGTTGGAGAGTTTGAGGTTACCCTAGGGGGGAAAAAAGTATATTGATTTATCATATTCTGACTACATTGGGTTTACAGATATAATGCTAAATGTTTCAAGTTTTTATCTCCTTGGATAAATGTAATAATGGCCAACAAATAATAGGAATCGAATAACACACCTCTACAGTAGATATAATTATTCAAGTACTAGAGGCCCAGTGCATGAAATTCGTGCACTCGGTGGAGGAGAGGCTCTCAGCCTGGCCTGTGCCCTCTCGCAGTCTACGAGCCCTCAGGAGATGTCCCTTCAGGGAGTGGGCCTAAGCCGTCAGTCGGACATCCTTAGCACTGCTGCAGAGGCGGCAGGAGAGGCTCCGCTGTGCTCGCCAGCCATGAACCCAGCTTCTGGCTGAGAATTGCTCCCCCTGAGAGCACACTGACCACCAGGGGCAGCTCTTGAGAGTCTTCCCCCTGATGGTCAGTGCACGTCATAGCAACCAGTCATTCTGCGGTTCAGTTTATTTTCGTATTAGCCTTTTATTATATAGGCTGAGTACTAATTAATAAACCAAATAAAAATTCCAAGGGTTATAGTTGATTGACATCTGTTTTTTTAATATTTACAGTTACAGTTTTAAAAATAACTGGCTTGCCAAGTTACTTTATTGCTCATCTCATATTGAAAGTTTTATATGCAATTTTTTTTTTATATTCAAGAAGAATCCAAATGATTTGGAATTGGCTGCTGTGTCATAGGTTGGTGAATGAACCATTTATTAGCAAACCACATACAAACAGGCCTAAAGGAAAATATGAAAAACTCCATGGGACATTAGCCAAGGAGGTTTTCTAAGGAGAAGAGGAATGAACTGATCATAAGGACATATATGTTGCTTTAAGATTACATGCAGATACAGTGAATAGAAAAAAAAAGAAGGGGGGAAAGGGGATCTTAAAACTTATGGGAATTAGCATACTATCTTTACTATTTCCTGAGATCAATCTTCAGTTGGAAATAAAGTGTTTGGTCCGTGGGTAGATGGGTGAGGTTTTGGGGGGAGGAGGTGGTGTTTTATTTTGATTTTGATTCCCTAAACCACTTATTTACCCTTTCCCCTCTTTCTGGGATGCTTGACAGACACACTAGAACTTGATATAGATTAATTCTGACCCTCACCCATTTGAATGTATCAAAACAGTCCCTCTGAATTTAGCCTTCTGGTACATATTTAGTAAGAACAATCACTTTTCCTAAGCTTAATTGCAGTAATTGTATTTCAGCATTACAGGCAAATGTCAAATTTAGCTATTCTTTCTCCTTTCTGTGTTTTAAACTCTAACTGTATGCTTAGGTTCATTCCCTAGGTATTCAAACACTTTAATAAGCTCCTACCTTAAAAAAGAAAAATCAGATGTGCACACACATGCTCTCGTGCACACACACAGACACAGGCACTCACTTTGACCCTATGTCTCCCTCTTCACAGCCCTACATCCTCACAGGTAATTTCCTCTCTCTTCACTTCCTCACATTCCAGCTCTTTCTTTGATCCGGGCACCCAGCTCCCTTTCTCTGGTGTGCGTAAAACTCTTCTCACTGCGGGAAGCAATGACTTAGTTATTGCTAAAACCACTGGGTTCCTTATGTCCTTATTTCTATTCTCTTCCTAGCAATATTTAACCGTTTAACTATTTGTTTCTTAACCCGGATTATTCCGAGTTAATAATGCAGGCCTGTCGGACGGCCTCCTGCCTCTGCGGTTGCGATCCCATATTCTCCTTTAAGTTTCTTTGACCGGGTTCTGAGCGTCTGGAGTTATACCCTGGGCCCGGTCTGCATCTCCTTTCACTCCCCGAAGGCGAATCCATGCTTGTGGGTTCAGCCTCCCATCTGTGGTCCTGCAGCCTCCCACGTGCACCCTGTAACCCAGACCCGGATGTCCACATGCCTCCGGGCCTTTTCCCTCGAGTGTCTCCTAAGAACCGCAGCTCAGCGTGGTCCACACTGACACCTGGCCCTCCCTCCTCCACGCACCGCACGCCCCTGTCTTCTGTGTCCGCCCCTCTGCCAGCAGCAGGAGCCGTTAGCCAGTGTCTGCAGGAGACACAGAGACCTGATGCTGACTGCTCGTTTCCTTCATCCTCAGCCCAAGTACAGTGGTACCTCGAGATACAAGTGCCCTAACATACAAGATTTTTGAGATACGAGCCGTCAAGCGAGCGATTTTTGCTTTGAAATACGAGCAACAGTTGAGATAGGAGTCATCGCGTGTGGATAGGCCGGCTGCACATGACCCACCAGTTTACCACACCTCAAGGTTACAGAACGAATTAAACTCGTATCTCGAGGTACCACTGTACTGGCCACGTCTTCATGCCCAAGGCCACCTGCTAGTCCCCAGCGCCACGCCTCTCCCCGGAGACCCCAGCCAAGTACTTATATTGAAAATGCCAGTTTTGCTTGTTGTCTTAGATGAGCATATTTTCTTTGACTTGAAGGAGTTAGTTTTTGAAACAATGCTGCTCCGCCCTGAGGCTGTGCTATAATGCAATCATTTTTCTGCTCTAAAGCGACCGTCAGAATTGGAGGCTCATGTGAAATGGAATGAGGTTCTGGGCCATTTTGAACATGTAGCTGGTGTCTGTCTCTGTCACTCTATTCCCACGTGGCATTTTACTACTTACAGGGAGTTTTAATTAAAATATGTTATTTAGCCGAGACCGATTTGGCTCAGTGGATAGAGCGTCGGCTTGCAGACTGAAAGGTCCCGAGTTCGATTCCGGTTGGGGGCATGTACCTTGCTTGCGGGCACATCTCCACTGGGGGGCATGCGGGAGGCGGCTGATTGATGTCTCTCTCTCATCGATGTTTCTGACTTTCTATCTTTCTCCTTTCCTCTCTGTAAAAAATCAATAAGATATATTTAAAAAAAAAACATTTCAAAATGTGTCATTTATGTCATTTAAAATGCGATATTCCCACAGAGATTTAGAGGAACCATCTCGGACTTTCTGGTACTACATACACTATAAGATCTGGTTAAACTCTGCCCTGAGACCACACATTAAAATCACTATCATTAGTAATTATAAATTATTATTATGAGCTTTCAAAGCATGGGAAAGAGTGTAGCAGAGGAAGCACACACTTAAAAACATTCTAGGAAGAATCATTTCTGGCTTTACCTGGCACGTAACTTTGTTGAGTGGTTTCTCCTTTTCCCAGACTTTTTTTTTTAAAGCATATTTTTATTGATTTTTTACAGAGAGGAATGGAGAGGGATAGAGAGTTAGAAACATCGATGAGAGAGAGACATCAATTAGTCACCTCCTGCACACCCTCCTACTGGGGATGTGCCCACAACCAAGATACATGCCCCTGACCGGAATCGAACCCGGGACCTTTCAGTCCATAGGCCGATGCTCTATCCATTGAGCCACACCGGTTTTCTTTACTTGTTGTCAGTTTACCACATATTTGTTGAGCGCTTTCTTACTGCCAAGAGCAGGGGGTTTAAAAAGGAGAACCCAGGACCCCTGCTCGGCCTTGCCCCCTCAGTGTTTCCATGGAGATACATCCGGGTGCTCTGCGGGCTGGTTCCACACCAGCACACGTGTTCTTTCTATTTACTGTGATTGCATCCATTAAGCACACACAACAGGCTTCTTAAGAATTGCTTCTGCAGACTTCCAGCGATGAGCACACGATGAAGAAATGTGGGGTCAGTCCCTTCTGAGCGTGTCAGATGTTCCTGTAACCAGAGCCTCTGTCACCGGCCTGCACGCTGCCATCACTGCTCCGCTGGGCACGACAGCGAACTTTCCCTCAAGCCCCAAGTGGAATCTTTTATCTTGGCCACCTCTGTAGCGCTCTTCGGAGACTATGTCATCGCTATGAGACTATGTCATACCTGCTTTATTCTCATTAAACTCTCCTGCTCATTTCCATGCGGTGATACCCAGATTCCGTTCCTTCAGTAACTCCTCAGCCATTCCACGTAGGGATTGGAAAGGAAAGAGGAAGAGCTGATACGTGGGAATCTCATTTCCAAATGTGTGAGTGTAACTGTTCTCCACATGATCCTGACGGACAGGGGGCTGTCCTGCTGGCCTGTGTGGCCTGCTCTGCATCCTGTGCTCTTGACCTTCACACTAACTGTTGACCAGCATGGCCACATGAGTCAATAGAATCAAATCGGGGCACTAGTACGTGAGGACATGTGACTCCAAGACAGTTCTCAAACAAAACCCCTGGTGGTGTGTGCGCAGTTAATCTTGGGACTTGAAAATGGAGCAGAGGATGGTCTGGGGAGAGTCATCGAATGAAGCCTGAGAGCAGCATGGAAACATACATGTTTAAAGAGGAGAGAGGTGCCAGGCCAGTGTGGCTCAGTGGTTGAGTGTCGACCCAGGCACCAAGAGGTCGCCGGTTCAATTCCCAGTCAGAGCACGTGCCCAGGTTGCAGGCCCGATCCCCAGTAGGCAGCCAATCACTGTATCTCTCTCACCAATGTTTCTATTTCTCTCTCCCTTCTCCCTCTGCCTTCCTCTCTCTCTAAAAATCAATTTGAAAAAAACATGTTTAAAAAGAGAGAGAGAGAAGTGTGTTACCAAAGTGGCAGAATAAGGTTTATTTTAGTCCCGCTTTGAAGATGTTTCCAAAGATTGTGCTCTTGGAATTTGTAATGAATTGTTTTTTCCCATCCACCTCCTGAGCCCCTCACTTCAGCAACCGTCAGCTTATTCTCTGTATCTGTGGGTCTGTTGTTTCCTTTCGTCATTTGCATTTTTTAAAAAATGTCTTAATATGTTTTTATTGATTTCAGAGTGGAAAAGAGAGGGAGAGAGAGAAACATCAATTACTGGTTTTATAGAGGAGTGGAAGAGAAAGAGAAACATCTATGAGATAGAATAATCTATCAGCTGCCTCCTATGCACCCCCTTCTAGGAATTGAGCCTGCAACCTGGGCATGTGCTCTGGGAATCAAACCCTGACCTCCTGGTTCAAGGGTCCACACTCAACCACAAACCACCACCAGCCAGGCTGTGTCGCTCTTACAGATTCCACATGTGAGTGAAACCACACTGTGTTTGTCTCTCTCTGACTTATTTCACTTAACGTAATACCCTCTGCGTTCATCCACATTGTCACAAACGGCACAATTTCATTCCTTTTTATTGCTGAGTAATACTCCATCGCATGTATGTACCAGAGCTTTAGGATTTGTTGTTTCGTAGATGGGTTCTAACACGCATTTACACAAATGCACGTGCTTACGCATCATGTCTAGATCTGTGGCCACAGCCTAAACAGTAACTTCCTCCATTCTCCCCGCACAATCTAATTTGATTGGCTAACAACCAACATAACCTGGATTTCTGATTGATGGTTCCAAAATTGCTTATTGAGTAGACACTATGGATACTGGGGTATCCCCCTGACTCCCAACTCCAGACCATCCCCCAGCCTTTGGTGCAGGAAGCTCCATCCTCAGTAGAATTGTCCTCGGCTGTAAGGAACTGCCTTCCAAAGGTGGGGGCAGCCCCTGGCCACGGGAGGCGGGTGAAGGGGCACAAAGGCACAGCTCCCTGCTCTGGGCAGACCTACTTTATATTTTATAAATATGTTTTATAGATTTTTTACAGAGAGGAAGGGAGAGAGCCAGAAACATTGATGAGAGAGACATTGATCAGCTGCCTCCTGCACACCCCCTACTGAGGATGTGCTGGCAACCAAAGTACATGCCTTTGACCAGAATCGAACCTGGGACCTTTCAGTCCGAAGGCTGACGCTCTATGCACTGAGCCACACCGGCCTCGGTCAGACGTACTTTAAAGGCCCATCTTAGTTCCAGAGCGCCCCCACAGGAGTGGGGGCTCTGTGCTAGAGGCCAGGCCAGCTACTCCCTCTGCCCAGTCCCCATCCTCACTTACTTACCTGTGTATATCCTGATAGCGCGCCCCTGAGCCCACTACATACGTTCTTCACCGCTTTATGGGGAACTCAGACTGATGCACAGCAAAGGCAGGGCCTGCAGTGTGTCACATAACCCTAAAGAGTGTTCCTCTCTGAGTTTGAAAAGGATGGTCTGGAGGCGCTCAGGCACACAAGCATAATTTCGTTAGTTTATGAAAACTCATCCTTTTCCCTGGAATGGGGACCACAAGATGGAAATGGCACTGCTCTCACAATAGCCAGCATCGAGATTTACTTGGAGTTTTCCAGGCCGAGCTGGTGGGATGCATGTAACAGAGAAATGCCAGGCCTGGACAGAGTTTAATTGTTAAGCCGCTCAGCGTCAGACTGTGCATCACTCTTAGGTGAAACAGGACATCCACGTGGTGTGTTTGTACATTCTAAAAGTCCAAATGCACACCCCGGAAGGATGTCCATGACATAGTGAGAACAGCAGGTTGCATATTTATGCACAAACAATATTTATAAATGGAAACAGCACCCAAATCCTGTAGGTGCGCGTGTACTTGTTTGCAGAGTTGAGGGTGAAGAAGGATAAGTAACAGGACACACTAGTCGAAACTGGTTTGGCTCAGTGGATAGAGCGTCGGCCTGCGGACTGGGGCGGTCCCAGGTTTGATTCTGGTCTGGGGCACATGCCTTGGTTTCGGGCAGATTCCAGGTGGGAATTGTGCAGGAGGCGGCTGATTGATGTTTCTCTCTCATCAATGTTTCTGACTCTCTCTCTCCCTTCCTCTCTGTAAAAACATATGTTTAAAAAAAGAAAAAAAAAAGAGGACACACTAGCATTCACTATCATAGGGCGAGACTATTAGGAGTAGCTGAGGAAGTATAGCAGGAGGGTAAATACAGTGGGTTTCAGAGAACAATTATTCTATAGAATTCTCTTTCTTTATTCTGGTTGGCATTAAAATGTTTGTCGTTTTGAAAGAGGCATTTAAGATTGAAAAATAAATAGAATGTCTTTCATCTAAAAACCAGACCCCGGGAAGCCAGGCTGACTAAAAACTTTCTTCGTTGGAATCTACTGTGGCAAATGCTTATATCACAGAGACTGAGACGCCCGGACACAGGGAAATCTATTGTAAACAAACGCAGTGATTTCAAAGAACTGCTGTAAGGATAAAGAAAATTGCGTTACAATTGATGGTCGACATTTTCAATTCTCCTTCCTCAGAAATGCCTATATTCCTGATGATGAATAAGCTCTTTTTCTCTCTTCTCAACTAACACCTGTGCTACAGAAGTCGTATAGATGGATCATGCCATGTTTAGAAGCTCCAAAGCGCCCCTAACTGTGCAGAGAGAATCCAGCCCAGGAAAATGAGGCAGAGGTCTCACATTCTTGCTCCTGCCTGCTTCCCCCTCACCCTGCCCCTGTGGTCCCTCCCCCGCTCCAGCCTTCAGATGACAGGAGGCCGCACCATTACCTGCGCTTCCGGGTGATGGGACGGTCTCCACCGAGTTCCACGTCCCGGATAGCTTCTCCCCCCCCCCCCCCCCGGGGTAAAGCAGGACGGCCTGGCCCCCTGGGTGGTATTTCTGTGCCTCAAAGTATTAGCCTGGGGTGGGCACCATCCCCCCAAAACCCCAGCCATCTCAGGGCTTCCATCGCAGTGAATCCGTTCCTTAGCTTTATAGACCTTTAATCGCTAACCAATAAACTGCACATGTGGATACAGCCATGAGACCATTGCCATAAATCAAGGTAATGAACTCTCAGCATCGCCCGCAAACATCTCGCCCAGCCCTCCCCACCTGCCCTGTACATCCTCAGGCTGCGCTGATCTGCTGCTTATCCTGAAAGATTCCTTTGGATTGTGTGGAATTTTAGGTAAATGGACTCATACCAGGTGTGTTCTTTAATTATTTTAAGACTGATCAATGGCATAGCCTATGTCAGTCACTCATTTTTATTTCAGAGTAGTATCCCATTGCATGGTTGTATCAAGATTTGTTTATCCATTCGACTCCTCACAGACCATTGCGGGTGTTCTCCAGTTTGGGGAGATTGCAAATACAGCGCCGTGCTCATTTGTGTACAAGTCTCCCACACTTCGTGGAAGCACAAGCTTTGATATTCCCTGTGTGAACACTTAGGAGTGTGTGCTGGTTTGTAAGGATGTTGGAACAGGTACCACAGACTGGTGACTTCCAACAGCGGAGCGGTTCTCTTATCATCATGGAGGCCAGACGTCCAACATCAAGGTGTTCGTGGAGGCTGTCGGGAAGACCCCTTCTCTGTTTCTTCTAGAGCAGCGGTTCTCAACCTGTGGGTCGCGACCCCTTTGGGGGTCAAACAACACTTTCACAGGGGTCGCCTAAGACCATTGGAAAACACAGATACGATTCATAACAGTTGCAAAATTACAGTGATGAAGTAGCAACAAAAATAATTTTATGGTTGGGGGTCACCACAACATGAGGAACTGTATTAAAGGGTCACGGCATCAGGAAGGTTGAGAACCACTGGCCTAGAGTCTGGCATTTCTTGGCATTCCTTGATGTGTAGACAGATCACTCTATTCTCTGCTTTTGGAATTTGTTTGTTTGTGTTTCATTGGTTTTAGAGTGGGGGGAGGGGTGGGAATAAGAGAGGCAGGGGGAGAAGATCTGTCTGAGAGAAAAGCATTTATTGGTTGCCTCCTGCACACCCCCTACTGGAAGTTGGGGATCAAGCCCACCACCTGGGCATGTGCCCTGACTAGGAATCTAACCAGCAACCTTTTGGTGCAGGGGACGATGCTCAACCCACTGAGCCACACCAGCCAGGGCTCTTGTTTTTATTGGTCTTCTCTGTGTGAGTTTCTGGGTCTAAATCTCCCTCTTCTTGTAAAAACACCAGTCTTATTAGCTTTAGGGCCACTTCAATGCATTACATCTTCACAGACCCTACTACCACATGAGGTCACAATTTCAAGTTTTGGATGGATGTGAATTTGGGGGGGATGCTACCCACCCAGTAGAGGGCTTAACATTGTTTTTGGACAAAGTTCATTCTTTAGCAGACAAGTATGATTTACAAGTATTTTCTCCACCAAAGGACTTGCCTTTTCTTTCTTTTTTTTTAAATATTTCTGTTGTGTTTAGTAATGTTTTTTCAAGATTTATACATGCCCTAGCTCATATTAACAGAAAACCACACAAACATGTAACTCACCCCAAGAATAAACTTTTTTCTTGTCCTTAAGATCTTCTTAGAGATGACATAAGATATTGCATCATATTTAGTGGTTAGAACAGTCTTGTCATTGTGCTGAGAAAGAGAAGGATGGAGTGGGGGTAAAGAGGATCCTGATTTTTAAAAAGCGCTTTTAAAATAAAAGCACGTGGTTTCAGATTTGCAAATTTATTATATGACTTATTAGACAGTCCCCCATCCCCCCAAACCCCTTCAGAGACTCAAGTCATTTCAAGAGACCCCGCGAATGTGGGCATCTTTCTTTGCCACAACCGAAGGTCTC
The DNA here is from genome assembly GCA_004026805.1 of Lasiurus borealis. Lineage (NCBI taxonomy): Eukaryota > Metazoa > Chordata > Mammalia > Chiroptera > Vespertilionidae > Lasiurus > Lasiurus borealis. Next base: position 3,604 of record PVJN01007539.1, on the reverse strand, counting down.
CGCAAAAATTGACAGAAAGTCCACCTTAAGCCTTTTCATTTTTATACCAGTGTCTTTTGAAGAGCAGTATTTTCAATTTTGATAAAATTCAACATAGAGATTTATTTCTTTTGTAGTTTGTCCTTTTTCTGTAGTGTTTAAGAAATATGTATCAAACTCACGGTCACTGAGATTTTTCTATCATGGTTTCCTTTAAAATTTTTCTAGATTTAGGTCTATGAGTCATTTTGAATTGATCTTTGTGTATTGTATGAGGTCAAAACAGGCTTATTTTGGTTTATTTTGGATATAATTATCAAATTGTCCCAGACCATTTGTTGAAAGTATGTGTTTCCATTTAAATATCTTGGTAATTTTGTCAATATTAAATTGAATATACATGTAGGCCTAAATCTAGATTTTTGTCTGCCACAGCATATTTTTATGTATTTTTATCTATATTTTTAAATAGGGCTTTTAAAATAAAAGCACGTGGTTTCAGATTTGCATATTTCCATATCTTTGACATATATGTCAAAGATATGGAAATATTTAGAGGTTTTTAACAGATTTTTTTCATCCAAGGGTATAATTTGCCTCTAATTTATTATACAGACTCAATAAACAATGTTTTCCTAAACTGTGTAAATATAATGAGAATTTAAAATATATAGAAAACCCTAAGGAGATAGTTCTAAACAGTTAAGTTTACACACAGGGAAGCTGAGAAAAATATCTTTTCAGTTACAAAGCAGATACTCAATACACATTTTTTGAAAGTATGATTAGTCAGTGATCAATGAAGGAACCAAAAATATTACCTATTTTATAATAGTCATACATTCATCTTTTCTCCATATGGGGTTTCTTTCTGTACCATTTGTTAAAATTTAGTTTTTTTCAGTGTTATAAAGTAAAAGCTATAGTTATATTCTTGTCCTTATTTATCTAAAGTAGGTATGGGGTGTTAAATTATATTTTCCAGACTTGAAGTGGATACTCAGAAGTTAGTAATAGTATACTTTGTTCAAATGTCTCTATTATCACCTTTAACACAGATTTTCTTTTCCCTTTAGTCATGTAAAAAGCTATGAGTAAAATAAATATCTATACTTTTCTGAAAGGAATGTATTGAGATACGTGAGCATATTATAAGCCAGGATTCTCATGCTTTTACCGTGGATTTAGGCAGTACCCCTTTATCAAGACATTGGCAACCAAAATTTTACTTAAGAGCCCAAGAGACTTCCAATTATAAGGGAATTGGAACCAGACTCTTTCTCCCTGCGCTTGAGAATTATTAAAATATCTTAAATTCCAGGGTGGTGCCCATTGAGGTTTGCTGTAATGGACGGTCAGACGGCACACCCCATGTGCTAAAGAAAATCTGTCAGAACACAGATTCTGGTCTCATGTCTTCCCCTTGACATTGTCTTAGGAAAGGCTAGATTTGGGTACAGTGAATAGTTCATGCTGGAATCCATTCAGATCTACAACTATAGACATGCTTGAAACAATTAAAGGCAAACAAATTTAAAAATCTGTTCTTTCATGCTGGGACTGAGCAGACTCTGACACCATTTCTGTGGAAGAGAGGCTAAGGGACAGCTTGACTATAGCACCTAAGCAGCCCCGTTTGCCTGCCTTCCTAGGCTTTTATTGTATCAATAGCTTGAACTAGAATTAACTATTAGATATTATCAGCAGGATAAGCATCTTTGAGAAAGCACATGCTTCTACAAAGTCAGGTCTAAAGACTAAACATAGATAAAAATCCGGAGGATAAGGGGTCTCAGACCCCTTGGAAAAGTCAAGGACCTTCAGCAAGGTCCCCCGAGAGTCCCTCAACTTTTGGGAGAATCCTCCTTACGGACTTTCCAATCAAGTCCCAAGCTTTGCCACTACCACATGTCACAGTAAACTGGCTTTGACAAAGCAGCAAAGACAGTCTCTTCCACAGATGGTTCTGGAACAACTGGACATCCACATGCAGAAGGATGAGTCTCGACACAGACCTTACGCCCTCCACAAAAATGAAATAAAATTAGATCATTGAAGTAAATGTAAATGCAAAACCATAAAACTCCTGGAATATAACCTAGGAGAAATCCTTGGACATGGCAATGGCCTTGGAGATAAAACATCAAAGGCATGAACCATGAAAGAAACAAGCTGGACTCATTCAAATTACAAGTGTCTTTCTCTGTGATAGACAATGCCCAGAGTGTGGGAATAGAAGCCACAGGTGTGGAGAAAATACTTGCAAAAGATACATCTAAAAGAGAACTGTTATCCGAAATATGCACACACAAAAAAAACCTCTTATAATTCAACATTAAGAAAATAACTCCCATTATAAGACGGGCCACGGTCTTTACAAATGTTTTGCCCAAGAAGCTATACCACGAGCAAATAAGCTGATGAAAAGATGGTCCACCCCATTTGCTACCAGGGACATGCAAATGAAAACAACGTGACACCACGATGCATCCATTAGATTGGCCAGAACCCATTGACAACAGCAAATGCTGGTGAGGATGGGGCAGCCGGATCTCCCCTTCTTTGCCAGTGAAAAGCATTGGGCAGTTTCTTACACAACTAAACGCACTCTTACCATGTGATTCAGCGATCACACTCCATATTTATCCAAAGAAGTTGAAAATTTATGTTCCCCAAAATAGAACCCTGCCCATGAATGTCCATAGCAACTTTGTCATTGTTACCAGAACTTGGAAGCAACCAAGATGGCCTCCGTGAGTGAATGGATACGTAAACCATGGTCCACCCAGACCATGGAATAGTATTCATCACCAACAAGAACTAAGCTATCGCCGAAACCGGTTTGGCTCAGTGGATAGAGCCTCGGCCTACTAACTGAAAGGTCCCAGGTTCGATTCCGGTCAAAGGCATGTACCTTGGTTGCGGGCACATCTCCAGTAGAGGGCGTGCAGGAGGCAGCTGATGGATGTCTCTCTCTCATCGATGTTTCTAACTCTCTATCCTTCTCCCTTCCTCTCTTTAAAAAAATCAATAAAATATATTTAAAGATAAAAAAGAACTAAGGTATCAAGCTATGAAAAGAAGCCAATCTGAGAAGGCCTTATCTTGTCCAATTTCAACTATGATATCGTGGAAAAGGTGAAACAGGAGATTGTAAAAAGATCACAGATTGCTGGAGGCTGGAGGAGGAGTAGGAGAGAGGGGGGGGGGGGGACGGGGAAGGAACAGGCAGGACACAGGGACACGGGCTTTTTAGGGCAGTGTATAGTACCATGATGATGGATGCATGATATTATACATTTACACAAATGTGCAACAGCAATTAAGGACCCTGCAGCCAATTATGGACCCTAATGGCTTTGGGGTATGATGGTGCCAGTGTAGGTTTACCAGTTATAATACCGCCTGGTAAATGACCTTGATAATGGGAGGGACTGTGCGTGTTGGGTGGTCGGCGCGATATCTGATAAATCTCTGCAGTTTTACTGAAAACCTTAAACTTCTCTAAAAAAACACAAAGCCCTCAGAAAAATTTAAACGCTGTTCCCGTTAAGGCTCAAGGTAATTCTCTCTGCTGCGGGGCCTCTTAATGAACTAACCTCGGGAGGAAGCACAGAGAATGGGC
>PVJN01007538.1:0-69278 GCA_004026805.1 Lasiurus borealis | reverse complement strand
TCCTGCTGATTACATAAATTGTTACCCTGCTCTTTGAAGTAATTACCACATAACCTGCACTGAGGTTTTTAAGATAAAAATAAGCATCTGTTTTCCATCTAATTGAATGCTTCTCAATGAAGCTGGAGGTTCTCTTGCCAATAGGAGCCGCCTTCCTTGACATTCCATTAAGAGGTCTGCTGGTATGATCCAGGTCACCTCAATCATTACAAAAAAGTTATTTGGAAAGTTGGGCAAAAGCACTAATCTATATTTAATCTCAAATTTAGAGAGCAAAGTAGTATGGGTGAAGGTTGGCCTAGTGGAGAAAATCTGAATAACAATGAAAGCAAATGTAATTTCATTACTTTCACAAACAGTATTGTTAACCCAAGAAAAAAATGGGCTAAGAAAAAAATAAATAAAACTAGTTCAAATAATAGAGAAAGAGGGAAATTATTGATATATATAGGAGTGAGTTACATATACACTGAGTGCCCAGGTTATTATGATCTCTGAACACATAATAATCTGGCCACTTCTTGTATATCTTATAAAATAAAAGGGTAATATGCAAATTGTCCCCTTGACCAGAAATTCAACCACCAGGCAGGCCGGCCAACCACCCATGTCCCCTCACGCCCCTGACCAGGCTGGCCAGACCCCACCCATGCACGAATTCATGCATCAGGCCAGATTATTATGCATTCAGATAGCATAATAATCTGGCCACTCAGTGTGTATAATTATAGATATATATGAATTGTAACATATTTTTTACCCAAAGTTGAAAAAGTAACTTCATTCAAAAGATGAAGGCATGCAGACTGTTTTGACCAATAGGACATGGCAGATACTCTGCTATTTCCAGAACATAGTCCTTAAACTTCCTGGCTGCTTCCTGGATCTTATAATATCTGTTCTTGGAATATTCTCTCTGCAAACATGACCTTCATTTTGTAAAAAAAACAAACAAACAAACTATAGGTGGATGCCACATGTAGATACTCTGGTGGATAACCTTGATGAGGTCCCATGTGAATAAGCTATCTTGGATGGCCAGTCCAGTCAAACGTTCAGATGACTTCAGTCCAGATGCCTTCCAACTTTGATTGCATGGACAATTCCAAGCAACCACATAACCAAGCAGAGCTAATTCATAAAACCATGAGAGCTAATATATTGTGGTTTTAAGCCACATAGAGACACACGAATAGATGAAGGCATATGATGAGCACTTCAAATACCTTTAAAACTTAAAGGTATTTTAAAGACTTTTTCATCTACTCGTGCACAATACTTGGAATATAAGCAGGAAAAAAAAGTATATTTAAGCATTTTCCAAAATGAATTGGAGCAAAATTACTTCTTATAAAAGATAAGTAGCCAAGGTTACAAATATCCTGCCCTCCCTTCAGCAACCTCAAAAATTCTCACTGAAATGAGCAAAAGAATCTATATATATATAAAAGGCTAATATGCAGTGTCCCCTTGGGAGTTTGACCAGGAGAATGAGCGTTTGATCGCTCTCTGACCACCACGTGTGCTGACCACCAAGGGACGACACGGAACATGGTGGGCCACCAGCAGCGGTGGTGGGGCAGGGCACTGAGGGAGGAAGGCAAGGTGGAGGTGTGGAGTTGGGGAAGCAGGGAACCTGTTCAGCCCTGATCACTGGTCAGGTCTAGGGACCCTACCCATGCACAAATTTCATGCACCGGGCCTCTAGTATAAATATAAAGAGGAAATACTGTTTGGTGCTATTAAACGAGGAGGGCGGGGGTGATTCAATATATTTATATTCCGGAAGTCTTGAGGAATTTGAATAGAATATATTGTGGATGAAGATACAGACAATTCTATAAGAAGAGCTTGCCTACGGGTTGAAGAGAGAAGTCCACTGCAGTTGTACTAACACATTAAGAGCATAATTTCTAAAATAATCTCAGTTAAGTCTGAAAACCAACAAGACACACCTTTTCTGTCACCTTATGAAACCAGAATACACAGCAAGATTACCACAAGATTTAGCAGTTCATAATCAGAGGAAATCTGGCCAATAAAAGAATGACTACAGAAAACCATGTAGAATAAATGACTACCGAAAACATGTAGCATAAACACTCACCCACTGTCAGTTGGAAGTTAAATTGTCATGAATCACTTCAAGTGTAATTTGTCTGTCACACAATTTTAAAGGCATGCAGTTTTGATGCAACTATCACAGTTCTGGAATTTGTCCTACCGTTAGACTCAAATGTGCACATGAGGACTTATACTGCAAGAATGTTTATAGTAACAAACAACTTGAGGCAGCTTAAGTGTCCCCAAATAAGTTCGCTCTAAACAATTGTTGTAACGCTTACATTAAGAGCTACTGGGATATTATTTTGAAAAATAAGGAGATATGTAAGTGTTGGTATGGAATGGACTCAGAGTTATACAGTTGTTAAATGCGGAGGGAGAAATACAAAGGGTTCTATCTAGATTCCCCTTTGAATTAAGAGTGCATCTATTTCTATCGATGCGGGAGTGTGTACAGAATGCTTCTGGGAGGATATATAAAGAACTGTTAATGGTTATACCTTAACAGAAGGGAACTAACATGTTTTAAATTAATTGGCATCGTTTACTTTTCTTTTGTTACCATGTGCATATGTTATTTTCATAACACTACTTAGTGAAAAATTCTGGCAGTACTACTGGTATAGGAAATTAACACAATAAAAATGGGAGATTTTATTGTTAATTTGCTGCCCCATTCCCCACAACAACCAGTCCAAACTTTTGTGCTCCTTTTATTTTTAATTTTAAAAAATAATAACATTATATATATATACATATATATGGTATACAACATGATGATTTGATGTACACATACCCAGTGAAATAATTTCTATAGCAAGCCAATTAACATATCATCTCTTCACATAGTTACCCTCTTATGTATGTGATGAATGAAACTGAATATCCCTTAGCAAATTTCCAATGTTGAATACAGCATTATCGCCTATACCTTAGATTTCTAGACTTACTCATTCTACATAACTGCAACTTTCTACCCTTTGACCAACATTTCCCCCCAAAATGGAAGACTTTAAGATTCCTCTCCTCTTTTACAGGTCAAACAGAAAATAATAAAAGGTGACAGAAAAGACATTAATACAGTTGATAACTTAATAGAAAAATATTAAATACATATTCCTTGCCAGTGTTCTTGAAATATTTATTGAAATACAGAACAATTTTTAAATGCAAGGATTATTTCTTTGGTTTCTTACACACACATACATGCACAGATCCTCACATATAATGTATAAGTCATTTTGCCATAAATATAAATGCAGCAATATTTAAAATCAAGAATAAAAATATAAGCAACGCTTTCCTTTTCCAAACAAACAAAACAAAATACCAAATCCAGAACTTGGGGACTGAGTCCTTCAAGTGCAGAAAATGCTAAGTTAAAACTATACATCAGGATCACTTGAATAATAATAAACGCTTTATTTAAAATTGGAGAATTGGAACAGAAGCAGTAATCTGAGGCCAATTCATAGCATTAATTGTTTTCATTATCAAACAAGGGAAAAAATAAACTAGTATCTAACTCAAGAAAAAAATTATAAAAACAAAATAAACATAATTAGAAGATAGAGATTAATAAATGAATTAGACTTAATAATGTGGGAAATAGAAAACTAGTGATTGTATTCATTCTTTCTCTCTCTCTCTCTCTTAGCTATCACTCTTTCTCTCTCCTTTTCTCTCCTTTCTGTGCTATTTCAAAGGGACTGGTATACTAATTGAGAAGATCATAAAAAATGCCCCCTCTCCTTTCTGAAGCAGACACATTCAAATTCCACAGTCTCCGTTCTACTCTTCCTCCTTTATTTTCTCTGCCTCTGCCCTCATGCCGTTGCTGTTTGGTAAATGACATTTCTACAGGGCTCATGTAGCAGAACAGTTATTTGTTTTCTTATGCTAAATGAGGGTAGGAATCTTTGTCTTATTTACTGAGCATCCCCAGGCCAAGCACAGCGCCAGACCCACCAGAGAACTCTGTACACACTTGTTGTTCCCCACACTGATCCAGTCGCTTTCAGCTTCTCTTGTCTGAGCCCCACCGTATGAGTTCCCACCATAATTAACCAATGGTGGTTTAACATTGCAGCAGTGCATTGTGGGCAGAGTATAATCACTATCTTAAAATATTATACATGGTATTTTCAATGGTTTCACTGGCATGGACTATAATGTTTATACATTAGGAATGTATAAAGTGCGTCTATTCCTTTCAGATCTAAGAATTGGTGCTTTATCGTGGGGTATTGCATTTGGTCCTGAGTGATGTGTACTCCCTTTGCTTCAGTTTTGCACACTTTCTAGCAACATCTCTCAGAAAGTTGGTTTCCCCGAATACGCATGGAGTGTGTTGCTTCACTGTATATTCCACTCAGTTCCAATTATTATTAGGGAGCATGCCATTGTTAACCATTTACATCTGTACACCGATTAGCAGCATCCCACGCAGTCTCCATGGCATTACTCCACTTAATCGCCACCTATATTTTCCTTTTTAGAAATAAGACACCCCCAAATTAAGATTCCTAAGTGGACACTGCTGACAAAGGGAAGAAGGTTCTGAATTCAAATCCAGCTCTTCTTCCATACCGAATCCATTCATTTGCTCAGCCAATACTTAATGGGCTTTTATACAGGCAAGAACCTGTTCTAGGTGCTGGCAATTCGCTGGCAACAAAGTGCTTATTATTATTCCAGTGGAATAGAACCCAGCCTCGTGGAGCCTGTTTGTATTAGGAGAAACCAATTAATTATCAAATAACAATGGTGATGAGTGTCACGAAGAAGCAAAAGATGACTCAGAAGCTTCTAACACGCAGGAAGGAGCCCCTTCCAGATCTGAGTGCCTTGCTAACGCTTCCCTTGACCTTCCTGGCGGCATTGAGTGCTCGCTCTGTGCCGGGTGCAGCCCCAGGCTCTTCCTAGGCAGTGATTCGTGGACTTCCCTTGAAGGTTGATTCTGTCATTATCATTCCCATTGCACAGATGAGGAAACTGAGGTAGAGCGACCGACTGTGAAATCGCCCCTGTCCTTTGTTTCTGGTTGCCTTCTGAACTGACCCTGAGGGAAAGCCAGGTCTTCAGTTCTTGGTGCTTGCCTCCCTTCCAGAGCAGAGAAGCTATGAAAACAACAAAATCGCTCAATCACGAATACAAACTTAGAGCAGGAGGCTGGGAAGATTCTGGTGTCTGGAGTACCTTCCTTCCCCTGAATCCCCCTGGCCATCCGTGATTTCCTTCCTGGGCTGTGCTGGCCTCCCTGATGAAGCGGGCTGCCCACTTGGAGGTAAAAACAGGCTCCCCTGGCACTGGGAGGGCCTGCGTGGCCATCTCTTTGTGGTTCGGTTTGGGTGGTTATTGGCTTCCAGGGAATTAGCACTCAGGGAAGAGGGGTCGCCAAGTCGAACGGAACCCATCGCTCTTGACTGCCTGCTCCCAGGACGGATTAGGACGAGGACACTGGGGGTGCACAAGTCTTGGGGGCCCCGTCCCTGGGCGCCTCCATCGGAGTGGATGGCTCCATTTCCTGCACACCCCACTGGAGCCGGTTCCCACGCGCTCTGTGTCTCCTTTCCATCTCCCCACCGTGCGGTCGCTGGCGGCTGCGCTGCGGCAGGCTTGATGCTCAGGGTGGCTGTTTGCTTTTTTTCCCTCCCGCCTTGGCAGTTTAGGCAAAGAGACACTCCAACTCCAATCGCCCCGAACAGCGTCACCCAGAACCCGGGCTTGTTTGTGAGATATTGCCATTTCTTTTATTAGGCAATTTTATCATTGTTATAAATAAGTAATTGTACTGGGGAGAAGGGATAATCCTTATTTAATTAAATTCATCTATACTCCCAGGTTGGCAGCAACAAGACATATGTGAGACTAATACCCGCCGCCTGCCTCTTCGCGGGTGCAATTAAAAATTCACTCGGCGGCAGCGCTGGCAGTTTCGGGTTGCTTTTGGCATTTACAAATTCTTTTATTTTGCGACTTCTTTTTTTTTTTTTTTCCACCGTACACATATGCTGGAGCAGATGTTGCTTATTTGTTGTTTATTCAAATCTGTAGGCTCTGGCAGCTAGCGCCATTGTTCTGTAATGAAGCTTTATGCACTGTCCTGCGTTAGACCCGGCGCCTGCACGCGAGGCTGCCTCGGCTCCCAGCAGGGCGGCTCGGTTATTGCCCTTGTCGCTGGCTGCCTAGAGCTGGAAGCGTGCACTGGGGGGCAGGCCGGCAGCCACAACAAAGGGCTGGGTGCTGCTGGCGGGGCGAGGGCCAGGGGACGGGCGGGCCGGTCGCCCCACGATGCTCTGCTCTTCTGCTCGGTGCTCCCAGCCTGGCATCCGACTCAGCTGCTGTGGGGATTGGGTGTCTGAAGCTGGGAAGCATTTTCCTCCCGGCTCTTTCTCTTCTCTGTCTTTCTTCCTCTCTCTCTCTCTCTTTTTTTCTTCCATCTCTCTCTTTCTTCCTCTCTCTATCTCGCTCTTTCGTTACTTCATTTGTTCACAAGCAGGATTCTACTGCAATTCCCCACCCTCCGTGCAGCCACAGATTTGCTCCCAGCCACGCTCAGCGCGAGGAGCTCTGTCCAGCACAAAAAAAAATGCTGTCCTCCATATATCACCCCCTCATCACATCGCCCCTCATCTGCATCCCCCGTTCCTGGCTGCCGGGGTCTTCGTGGGAGCCACACTTCATAAAGTCGAGAATGTCAGGTCCGCGTTGACCAAAAATAAAGACCCGCTCGTCCCTCGAGCTCCGGTGCCAGTTTGGAGACATTTGCCTTCTGGAAAACCCCTGCCTTGGCCAGGAGGCAATCAATCAGAGATGTAACCACCTCCATCTGGCACGTTATGACATTGAACCTCACTATTAACACATTTGTGATTCATCTTGTCCCAACGAGTGGTGCCAGGGATCAGACCACAGCCTCCCTCCTCCCCGCGGCAGCTGGGAGCACTCTGGCTTCCCAGCGTGCGGAGTTAACACGTTGGATCCTGTGACATCGCAAGTAACAATTCTTTTAATTATCACACCTTCGCTCCCCCCGCCCCTCCCACCCCCTCCACAGACATTTTGGCACCGAGGGGATATTTCGCAGCCGGCAATCAGTGCTTCTCTTAATCGACTGCGTAGGTTCCAATGGTCTGAGGCTGGGTATCATCCACCCTCCGATGCAAAGGCCACTTGCTTGAGGCTGAGTTCTAGAACAATCCTCCCCGGCACTGGCTTGGGAGGTTTTAATCCCATGAAGATGCTGTAAAGTTCGTTCATGATATTTTTTCTTGGAAAATGTACCCTCCAGAACCTGAACCCTGAATGGGAACCCTGAACCACGCGGGACATGAAAGAGGTTCCCACAATTATTCAGTTAGAATGTTTTCTAATTTCTATCAGAATGTTTCTCTTTGCCCTAGCCGGTTTGGCTCAGTGGATAGAGCGTGGGCCTGTGAACTGAAAGGTCCCAAGTTCGATTCCCATCAAGGGCACATTCCCAGGTTGTGGACTCTAACCCCAGTGGAGGACTTGCAGGAGGCAATCATCAATGATTCTCTCTCATCATGGATGTTTCTCTCTCTCTCTCTCTCTCTCTCTCTCTCTCCCTCTTCCTTCTTCTCTGAAATCAATAAAAATATATTTTAAAAGAAAAGAAAATGTACCCTTAAAAAGATTATTGCCTTGAATTGTCTATGTATGAACGTGAGTCTCCCTGGGATTGAATTCAAGGTCTTTGCCATCCTGGCCTCAGTCCATCCTGATGGCCTCACTTCCTCTCCCACGGCCTGCACTCTCCATGGGCTGGGATGCTCAGCTCCCCCAACACCCCCACGTTCACATCTCTGTAGTTACAGGGCTCCCTTTTCTCAGAGTCCATTTCCCACCCCCTTTCCACAGGCCAGTGTCCCCCACTCTTCTAGGTCTCAGTTCAGCTATTACCTCTTCTGTCCTCTCCTCCAAGATCCCTAGTCCCCAAACTCCTTCTTCGGTGCTCCCCTACATTTTGATAGGTCCTTACCATACATATCGCACATAGTTTGCCTTGAGTGATAGTTATCTGGTACAAATGCATGTCCTAACTAAGTACAGTGGTACTTCGAGTTACGAGCTTGGAAAGATGTCTGTGGAAGGAGGAGAGGGTGTGGCCAAAGCCATTGATAGCTGCCACCAACCAAGAAGGAAGGGGAGGCAAAGTGGGTACATTTTGGATGCTCTTCCTCTCACTTTGATCCCCTCTTCTTGCCCCAACTCCGCCTCATCGTTGTCCCCACTCCTTCCTACATCCCTGTAATTTCTGGCCAATGGCAAATATAAAACCATTCAAGGTGAACATCACATTAAGAAATTATGCCATTGCCAAAATCGATTTGGCTCAGTGGATAGAGTGTCGGCCTGCAGACAGAAAGGTCACAGGTTCGATTCCGGTCAAGGGCATGTACCTTGGTTGCGGGGACATCGCCAGCAGGAGGTGTGCAGGAGGCAGCTGATGGATGTTTCTCTCTCATCGATGTTTCTAACTGTCTATCCTTCTCCCTTCCTCTCTGTAAAAAAATTGATAAAATATATTTTTAAAAAAGAAAGAAATTAGGCCATTAATTCAGGAATCGGTGTTTTGCCAGAAGTCTCAGATAATATGAAAGGAATGTGAAGATCGATGGCTTGGGGCAGTGGTCAGCAAACTGTGGATCACGAGCCACATGCAGCTCTTTGGCCCCTTGAGTGTGGCTCTTCCACAAAATACCACAGCCTGGGAGAGTCTATTTTGAAGAAGTGGCAGTAGAAAAAGTTTAAGTTTAAAAAAATATGGCTCTTGAAAGAGATTTCAGTCATTGTCCTAATGGGGGAAATCACACCTTCCCGTCTCCCTTTTCAGGAACTGTTAGAACAGCGGTTCTCAACCTGTGAGTTGGGACCCCTTTGAGGGTCGAATGACCCTTTCACAGGGGTCGCCTAAGACCATCGGAAAACACCTATTTCCCATGGTCTTAGGAACCAACACACCGCTCCTCGGTGTAGCAAAGTGTAGCAATGTAGTTTACTGTTGTCATAGGAAGACTGTTGCCCCTGCTACACCACGATTCAAGACAAAATTTCATTTATTTGTAATTAGAAATAAATATTTCACAATATATAATTACATATTGTTTTTGTGATTAAGCACTATGCTTTAATTATGTTCAATTTGTAACAACGAAAATACATCCTGCCTATCAGATATTTACATTACAGTTCACAACAGTAGCAAGATTACAGTGATGAAGCAGCAACGGAAATAATTTTATGGTTGGGGGTCACCACCACATGAGCAGCTGTCTTAAAGGGTCATGGCCTTAGGAAGGTTGAGAACCACTGTGTTAGAAGGAAGTTGCCCGTTCTTGTCTTGTATAGCAAACCGCATTCTGTGTGGTAAGCATAAGCTTCTAGAAAAGGTTGAGCAAACACGGAGACTGGTGTTAGAAGAGGCTTTGGCTGACCTTACCGGGGCTGTTCTCTTGGCCTTGGAGGAGAGCTGGCATTTCATCGCTTCAGCCTTTCCTGGGAGCGCTGGAGCCAGAGGTGAGGCTGGTTTTTCTTCCCGGGAAGAGAGGTTAGAGAGGGGCTCGGAGCCAGAGCAGCTGAGATTTTGATTGGTTTCTTCTGCTGCCAACTCCGGTCTGATGCTGGTGCCCACTCAGACATCAACGATGATGTCTGCCATGGTCTGTTTCCTTCCCATGTGCAATTTGCCCACCTGCATGGCATTCTCACAGGTTTTAACCTTGATCGGGGTCTGATGCATTAACCGATAAGATGGCAAATTCCTTTTATAAAATAGAACGTGATATGAACTTTAGCGATTCTGCTTTTATTCAGTGGCTTTCTTTTGAAAGTATGTAGAATTGGTCTACAGGCAGTTTTGTCTTTGTCATTGTTGTCTCATTATTGTTTCTAATATAATAATAAGATAATTCTAATAAGTTCTTGCCTCCTAAGAAATAAGACTACTTCAAAAACAAGCACTTGCCCTTTGTTAACTGTAAAGTGAACAAATTATCCTATATAATAAAAAGCTAATATGCAAATTGAATGAATGGCAGAACGACAGATCGCTGTGATGCATACTGACCACCAGGGGGCAGATACTCCATGAAGGGCTGCCCCCTGGTAGACTGTGTGCTCCCACAGGGGGAGCACCACTCAGCCAGAAGCTGGCCTCATGGCTGGCAAGTGCAGCAGTGGTGGCAGGAGCCTCTCCTGCCTCCGTGGCAGTGCTAAGGACCTCTCATGTGTCCCATGTCCCATGTGGAAGCCCCTTTCCATGTCCCACGTGGTTCAGGATTCCATGTTCAGGGTTTGGGTTCTGAAGGAGGCTGCATGCAAGCAAAATGAGAGACTAGAAAATATTAATTTGGCGATATTGGGGGGCCAAGCGGGAGCCTTCCTCTAGTGGAAAGGACTGCCACTTGCTCTGGCTTTTTTCTCTATTTTATTAAGGCTTTGGGACACAACCCTAGCCTTTAGGCAGAAAATAACAAAACAGAAATTAACATGAAACAAACAGGTAGAGGTTGCTTCAGCCAACAATATTTCAACTAAACAGTGAGTGATTAGCTCTGACCTTTTAGAGCAGTTAAGGTTGACCAGCCTTCTGGCCTCCTGTTTACATCCATTTAGTAAGAACAATGTTTGGTTTCCGACAGTCCCAGACTGCAAGAGGGCACAGGCCAGCCTGAAGGACTCCCTGCCCCCCTCCCTCCCCCCCCCCTAGTGCATGAATGTCATGCACCAGGCCTCTAGTGATTTCATAGTGTTCAAAGTTCTTAACACACACTCTGGTAACCTAGAGGAGGACCTGGCACCTAGTGGAAGCTTAAGATACATTTATTCAATAGGTAAATGAGAATAGGAAGATTTCTCGGGCTATATTGCTACCTATGATAAAAAAAAAAATCAAGCTCCTCCCTCAGTGTCTATATAGTTTGGCCATCAGAGGGAACCTTAAGATGGCCAAACTCCAGAGACTTCAATGAAACCAAGGTCACTTGGATAAAACTCTGCAAAGTTAATATAATCCAGTATCATAGATTCCTGTGGATCTGAGTTGATATGGAGAGAGAGCTTTGAATCTAGAGAAATGAAAGATATTTTATGTCCATCAGACTATGATTTTAAAAGATAAATTATGAAAACTTACTTCTTTCCCTTTAGTATGCTTTATGGTTAGCCTTCAGAGCTTAATGGCGAATATTTTACCAATTTGAGCCTTTTGCTATCAGTAATTAGATTTTTTTAATATATTTTGATTAATGTCAGAGAGGAAGAGAGAGAGAGAGAAATAGAAACATCAATGATGATTAGCTGCCTCCTACGTGCCCCACACTGGGGATTGAGCCCACAACCCAAGCATGTGTCCCAACCAGGAATAAACCATGACCTTCTGGTTCATACATTGATGCTGAACCACTGAGCCACACCATCCGGGCTTCAGTAATAGACTTTTAGCATATAGATTCTAGAGTTCAGTTATGAATCATCTCTACCCTTTGTCTTAGAATGGCTTCCTTAGAAAGGAACATTGGGAAAAAGATGTGTGTTAAAGTGATTTGGGGAAATATTCTCAGGAAAAACAATAGAAAGGTGAAGAGAGGGACCAGGAAGAGAAAGAGGTAATAGACTTCATAACACACCCTTCACTTACCATAAAGATTCAAGTTTCTCATCATTTTGTTGAGTCAGTTATTTTAGCTTTGAAAATAGCTAATACCTTAAATCACACTGTAGCTTCCCAATGAGCTGGAAGAATCATTTTCAATGGGTGTGTGTGTGTGTGTGTGTGTGTATTTCCTCTGTGCCCAAAACAAGAAGCAGCATGAGGATTATGCACAAGTAAATGAGACACACACACACACACACACACACACACACACACACACGTACACACATGTGTGCACATGACCTGAAAGGCTTCTGAAATGTATATACATTAGCGGCACTAAAACATTAGCTCATCTTTCAAACAATTGTTGGACGCCCGAACCTCTCCTGCCTATTTGCCTTTCTGAATCTGAGTGCTCCCTTTAGAAGAGGGATGGTTTTAATCTGCTGGTTTGGTAAACGGTGCAATTGTCCTGGTCTTAGTTCAGTCCGGATAGTTGTATCTTCTCTTCCTCAAACCCCCTATTGCTTGATTGCCAAGTGGCATCTTCTTTTCTTTCCAACCAGCTTCCCCCAGGCACTGCTGTGAGACAGTGAACAGCTGGAGGGAGCCACCCTAGCGATGGTCGTACATCAGTGGTATCAATACAGTTAGTCGATCAACTTGTTCAGTTCTTAAGGAATTCGGCATCTTTCAGGGTGAAAAGTCTGGGGAAGGGACTCTCCTCTTATTACTCCAACTAGAGGCCCGATGCATGAAAATTCGTGCGAGAGTCGGCCTTCCTTCCCCCAGCTGCCAGCAGCAGCTTCCCTCCGGCCCCGGCTTTGTCAGGAAGGACATCCGGAATACATCTGGTCTAATTAGCATATTACCCTTTTATTAGTATAGGTAACTTCAGATCCGCAGCACTGCTATAATTAGAATGGAGGTAACACCAGCCATTAGAAAGTGATAGACCTCTGCCGAGAGGGTGACTAGTGCAAAGGAGTTTCTCAATGTCAAGTACGTCACTGATAACCTATAATAAAATTAGCCTTAAGTTTTAGGTTGCCCAAGATATCATACCTCTATGCAGTATTAATCAAGCCAAGAGAGGTATTGAAATAGTAACCAAATGTCCCCAACAGTTCAATTCAAAGAAAATGTGTAGCTGCATAAAATTCAAACCATCTTGCTTTTTTTGTGAAGAAAATGTCATTGTAAGTGGAAATAACAGAGTTCAGACAAAATCATTTCAGAGGAAACACATTCCAATTGGTGTCCTTCCTTTGGACAAGTCCTTTTACTCCAAATAATTCAATGTCTCATCTCTTAAAGGGAAAAAAAATCACCCATACACTCTTATAATTTCCTGCTTTATATTTGTGCCTCCTTTAGTTCCCAAAATAAGTTCATTTAGTTAGGTTGAAAGAATAGAGATAAAATATTTGAATTCCAGAAGAAAATACTTGACCTCTTCAGAAAGAAAGATGCTTAAATTTGTTTCTAAGGCTACAAATCACTGCAGGAAAATAAAAGAAAATCCCTCTTCCATTTGTAGCAAGCAAAGTGGTAGAGAAAGAATCTCAGAAGTGTCCATATTTACTGATGTGCACGCTGTTCAGACATTTCCTGGTACTCTGACCTCTCTGGGATCTTAAGGAAGCTTGGCATCTTTCAGGAATTCAGAGGCTCATCTAGCTCACAGACTCTTAGGAAATATTACACCTTCTTGGTACCATTAGTGGTACAGAAGCAAGAACTGTGACGTCTATACCCAGATCAAAAAAATGTCATCCGTTCTGCAAACTTACTATCATTTCTACTTCCTCGCTACCATCACAAATAATTAGGGCTGTCCCTGGGAAAATGCAAAAAGGGCAAATCAACATGATTCTTTGGGGCACTCATCATGCCCTTTTCTTCTGGTACACAACACTGCCCCACACATCGGGGTGTGGCCAACTCTGGGTAGCCAAGGTTCAGAAATCTTTTAGTCAAGAATCATTCTTGCCGAAACCGGTTTGGCTCAGTGGATAGAGAGTGTCGCTCTGTGGACTGAAAGGTCCCAGGTTCAATTCCGGTCAAGGGCATGTACCTTGGTTGCGGGCACATCCCCAGTAGGGGGCGTGCAAGAGGCAGCTGATCGATGTTTCTCATCGATGTTTCTAACTCTCTCTCCCTCTCCCTTCCTCTCTGTAGAAAATCAATAAAATATATTTTTTAAAAAAAAAGAATAATTCTTTGCCCAGTGCCAAGGCTAAATGGTCCCTGGAGGGTCTTCTCCTTCGAGAAGGTAGAGATGATGCTAGAAAAGACTTTGAGTCAAAAAAGCCAAAAGCAGATGCCAGACATTTCCCTTCCTTAATTGGGCTGCCAGGCGGAACCCCAAATTACAGCTCTGTATGAAGACTTCCCGAGAATTCTTCCTGATTTGTGAATGAGGAAACCAAGGCTCATCAAAGTTAAGTGACTGGTTCAGGTTCACCCAGCTGGTGAGCTCTGGCACCAAGACAGAACCCAGATCTCTCCGGCTCCAAGTGGCACATCGTCCTGTCCGGCACATCTTTCCAAGCTGCAAAGACCTCACCGATGTGGCTTTACTGTAAAATGAGCTTTGCAGTTGCAGATTGCATTCTCTTGGAAGCCAAAATGTATGAAATGAAATAGTTTGTGTGTCACGAGGAAGCACTTCAGGATTCACTCTGCAAGACCTACTTGTCTGTCACTTGAATGCATGTCTGAGAACACATCCCTGCCTGCTCTCCTCCCTGACTCCCTGTTTACCTTCGTCTCCTTCCAGTTTCTAAAAAACATAGTCCCATTACCTTTCATCTGTAGATATTAACTGTAATATTTCATTGGGTTTTTATTGATTTCAGAGAGAGGAGGAGAAAGGGAGAGAAAGATAGAAACATCAATGGGAGAGATAGAAACATCCACGAGAGAGAATCATTGATCCGCTGCCTCCTGCATGCCCCATTCTGGGGATCAAGCCTGCAACTGGGCATGTGCCCTGACCAGGAATCAAACTGTGACCTCCTGGTTCATGGGTCAACGCTCAACCACTGAGCCACACTAGCCAGATTGGTTTTTTAAAATATAGGTTTAGTCTCTGCTCCTTTTTTTGGTAAATACATACAAAGTATTCTTTTATGTAGACTTTGTGAACCATGTTGAGCCAATATGCATACTCATGTTAGATATTTAGGGGTGAAGGTGGGGCTGTCATTCTTTCCAGGCAACTAGACATTTTTCATTATAGGATGGAAGAATTAATGAGTAAATTTCTAGACATAATTTCATTCCTTACAGATGAGGGGGAAATGGCCCAGGAGGTTTACTCCTAGTGCCAATGATAATTAATGACAAGTCCAGAATCAAGGCCCTTAGTCCTGAGTCTGCCATCCTGATCATTTGATTAACCAGTTCTCTGTGTACCATGTTCCTAACGTATTCTTGGTTCTAACTTTATGTGTAAAGCTAAATTTAAGCAGCTTAAATCCACTATGACACAGTGTTTTAATGTCAGTAATGTCAGATTTGTTTTCAGTCACCAGGATTTACCTTAGAAACACTCAAAAAATATGTGTGTTGAGGAAACAAATGATCGAATAAGTGTTTATGTAATGCATATTCTTTAAACAGATAAAGATGAGAGGAAGCTTTTCTTAGGATGTGTTTTTAAAACTCTTTCCTTTGTAGAATTAGGTTATAAATGCCTCATCAAAATGAAATGATCTCTCCTTAAGTTAAAACACTAGATTATCAGATTCAGCTTCACTGAAAGTTAATAGGAAAGTTCCTTATTTAGACATATTTGGGATGATAGAAATTTTCTGTAAACTTCGTTAAGACTTCTTTATCTATGGCTAAGTCTGTGATTTTTACTAATGTTAAAAGGAGCTCACGTTGTTTCTAAAACCAAAGAACAGACAGAAGTTCAAGTGGGTTGTAAACTTGGCAAAAACATGTTCTACCAAGAAAAAAAGAATTCAGCCTCAAAAATCTGTTACTGTGCGTGCATCTTCTGCTTTTCCTTTTGTAGGAGCAAAGTCCAGAAGAGAGAAAAATAACATTACATAAAGCAATGGAGTGTGTTTTGTGTGACTAAAGATATCTAAATTGCTGGCTTGAAATTAGGCCAACCGTACGACTCCTTTTTGAAATCCCTTTGAAATAGGCCACCTTATGCCCACAATCCATGCTTCCAGTCTAGAAGTATAACCTTATGTTCTGAGCATTGCCGTGATAATGTTTGAAATGGCCACCTCTAATCCGGGGCTCGAAGGTAGAGATAAGTTTTTTAATTTGTTTTTGTTCCCATTTTGCTATCTGTGGGTTGTCCTTTTTCCTCTGTTGTCACATTTCCCTTTGCCGTCATGAACATCCCAAAGATAGATGCAACGATTTGATGTATTTTTCCCCCTGTGGTGGGTATTCAGGCTTTCTTTTCTGAATAGCTTTTAGCCTTGGAATCCAGTTCCACACATTTGTCAAAGAAGCCATGCTCTAGAGGAGGAACCAGGGCTGTCGGAGCCCCAGAAAAAGGGGGTTTGTTTTCAATGTGCCCCAAAGCTCTTGTTACGAAGGCAGGTTGACTCTTTGTAAGGGCTAAGGCCATTCTCAGAGCTTGTTCTCAGAATGCTGGACTGTGAACTTCCGGAGAGGAGAGGCAGAGTCTCACTTACCATATGACCCCAGGACCTAGCACATGGTCCGGTAAGCACTCGGTAGATAAGTATTTGTGGAATGCATGTAGACATACAGCCAGCTTTCTTTTAGAGAGTGGCCAACTCTTGGTACCCAAGGTTCAGAAATCTTTTAGTCAAGAATAACCCTTTGCCCAGTCCCAAGGCTAAATGGTTCCTGAAGGTTCTTCTTCTTAGGAAATATAAGATCATTTTACTTTACTTGGTTGCTCAGAAGGCATACTCGTGAATTATGTGTTTCTAAAACAATATGTAGGGGAAGATGGTTTTCATTGCCCCCACATGAGATTAAAGGGCATTCTTCATATTTTTCTTTGCCATCTATTTATCTTTAATCTGTGGTTTTGTCCACAGACAAGCTCATCGAACGCAGGTGATGACTTTTGTCAGAAAATAACTTTTATCAGAAATTAAAATGACGTGGACGCAGTAAAATAAAATAACATGAGCAGTGGGGGAACGGGTGACCTGAAGATGTTTTTTAGAGACTCATTAAAACGAATATGACTAAGAGGAAAAAAAAGAATATGATAGTTATAGAGGACAGTGTTCAAGCCTTTGTCCATCTTAAGAGAGTTGATGTTACCCAGACCACTTTTTTTATTAAAAAGCAGAGTAATCATAATTAAAATAGAAAGACACAATGCTATGTGGAAACTATGTTGACCATGACAAGGCATCCGTACTAGTCTGGTTGAGTTGCCGGGATCTGTCCCTCAGGCAGGAAAGAGACAGAGCCCTATTTTCAATAATGGTGAGAGTGGCAAAGGGTTTTACTGAAAATATTTTTGCAAAGGAACGATTGACAGAGGTGGGCAGGATTCCAGGAACCAGTAAGCGAGGGGGAAGCACCCCAAGACTGGCAGGAACAGATAAGCCCAGGATCACTCCCAAGTCACACACACACACACACACACACACACACACACGGAAAGGATCGCATTGCCGGAGCCCGCTGAAAGTAGAAACCTTAGCAGGGAACCTCCATCAGGAGTTCTTACCATGAAGTTATACAGCTGTTTTCAAAAAGTGCCTGAAGGAGGTGGTGCCGAATAAACACTCCACACCCCTCCTCCTGCCCTTCAGGTTCCCACCTCTGGCGCCTCCTCTTGACTGAAAAAAACTGGGAAAGCCTGGAGCACAGCCAGGGCCAGAACAGCCTGGAGGAGGGCAATGAGAGAACAACCCACACTCTGACTTCCTGGAGGGCTCCTCTTGTCTTCGGTGCAGCCATGCGCCCTACAACTTCCCTAGTTGAAAATCAGGAGCCTGGTTCTTGATGAAAAATCTTAGATCTCCAGCTGAGAGACTCCAAATTTTTTATTTCCTGTCACATCCCGGATTATTACTTTTGATGTATTAAGCTGCCTCTTAACTGTCTGGGCGTTTGACATAATCACCTGGCCATCAGCCTGTTCACTCGAGCAAGGATAGAGTTTGCTCCTGGACAGCTTCGCAAGAGAAAAAGCGTTTGGAGTGACTGTCTTAGGATTATGGTGATTGAACCATGCAGAAATGAAAAGCTCCAAGTATATTGGTATTACATTTGCAGCCCACCTATTGTCTCAGGTGGTGGTAAGGACGTGATTCATTGTGTGCTGGAAACTTCTTCTGTTTTAAAATCTGAGATTAGCACTGGCTCTAAATTAAAATGTGTCCTAACACGGAAGGAAGAATTAATTGCTTCAGGAATATTTTCCACAATCACAAATATTCTCAGCCTCTCTCCAGTTCTAGGACCTGAGTCCACATGAATGAAAGCTCTGTGAGGGCAGGCACCTTTGCTGACACCCCAGGGAGTTTCTAGAACAGTGTGGACCGCCCAGGGACCAGCGGGCATTTGTTAAAGGAAAGAGTAGAGAGTTGTCATAGGATCCCCAGGCTCTGTCTCTGTGGCCTGTTCTCTTCAGAATATTGTCAGTGACTTGGCCCACAGCAAGACTGTGTCTTAGAGCTGCAGATAACACAGACAGACTCCAGAATGAAGTTCAAAATTACCCTGGACGGGATGGAACCCTGGTCCCAAACTAGCTAGATCAAATTTCACAAGAGCGCTACTGAAGTCATTCATTCACTTTTCAAAACATGTATTTCTCCTTTTTTATTTTTTTAAATATATTTTATTGATTTTTTACAGAGAGGAAGGGAGAGAGATAGAAAGTCAGAAACATCGATGAGAGAGAGACATCCATCAGCCGCCTCCTGCACGCCCCACAGTGGAGATGTGCCCGCAACCAAGGTACATGCCCCAAACCAGAATCGAACCTGAGACCTTTCAGTCCGCAGTCCGACACTCTATCCACTGAGCCAAACCGGTCTCGGCTATTTCTCTTTTTTTATACATTTTCATTTATTTCAGAGAGGAAGGAAGAGGCAGAGAAAGATAGAAACATCCATGCTGAGAGAGAATCATGGATCGGCTCCCTCCTGCAAGTCCCCCACTGAAAATCAAGCCCACAATCCGGGCATGTGCCCCTGAGTGGAATCGAACCTGGGACCTTTCAGTTCACAGGCCGACACTCTATCCACTGAGCCAAACTGGCTAGGGCAAAACATCTATTTCTTGAAGTCAAAGCAGAGACTGGTGTGGGTAGGATGCCATGCAGGGCATACGTTCTGACTAGCCTCACCCAACGGCAGACTGTATGTGTGGAAGTGAACTAACTACCCAGAGAAAGAGCCTCCTCTGTTTCGTGCTGGTCAGAAGACTTCTTGACTTCGAGTTGCAGATGTTACAGCTGATATTATTAAGCAAGAGCTTATTTGAGACACAAACGTATAAGACACAAATGGTCTGGAAGCCCTACCCCGTGAGGGCTCACTTCAGGGATCAAGAGAGAGCTACACTAGAGAGAACAGGCCAGGTGGGGGGTGCGGTATGGACAGCTGCTTTGAAAGGGGCTGTTACTCAACAAACAGAAACGCTGAAGTAGATTTGGTTCCTAATAGAATCGTTTTCTAAAAGGCATGATATGTCCTGTCTACATCGGAGTAGGTCCGTGTCACACAGTATGTAAGCCCTAGCTAGGTGGCTCTCTCTAAGGAAAGTTCTGGAAGGGATTCCTGTGCTGGATGGCGGATGGCACCATCCTGGCTTCCTACCCGCTCCCTGTGGAGTGACGATGGCCCACTCTCAAGTGCAGACAGCCCATCCCGCTCCCCGTTGTCTAAATCCAGCTGCTCGCACACTGGCTACGGCCCAGCTTCTGGAGGCAGTTGCGTTTGCGTCATCTGTAATGTCACAGAACTTTCCGCCATCGGGAGACAGAAGAGAGCGGAACTTGGCAAAGAAATGGGTAACGCAAAACAGCAAAGAAAAGACGAAGATGGTAAACCCCAAAGAGTCTAAGATGGAACCATTTCTTTGGCTCGACGCAACTCCTGCATGCATCACACCCCTAAGACTCCTGTTCTGTTCCCCTGCTTTCATTTAAATTGCAATTCCTTAGGCCCCCTCACCTCCCCACCTCCCCCTACCCTACCCCGAGCCTCATAACTCAGACCAAATTATGTGGAAAACGTGCCACATAATTCGGGAGCTCTTATGACCAACCCAGTTTCCACAGGCATCTTTTCCATTGCTTTTTCCTGCAAGACTGAGCCTCAGAGACTGGCAGGACCCTCGCTCCTCTCGTTGTGGTTGGTGTAAGGCTGCCACCTGGTGATAGTTCAGACAAAGTGCCTGTGGCCTCTGTCTCCTCCCCGGCAGAAGTGTTTCCGGAGCTGAAAGGGTCCTTCCAAGGTAGGACCCAGCAACAGGAAGAAAGTAAAATCTAGTTAATACTGCTCTTACTCATTATGCTCACTGATGGAATGGAATGACATTAATAGTGACTGAGTTCTAATAAGTATTAAAATGATGTTCCACAGCAAAACAGTATATGTGTGTGTGTTTTTATGTGTGTATGTGCTTGTGTGTGTGTATGCATATATATATAGATATATACATATATATGCACACACACACATATATATATATATGTATGTACATATATATATATATATACACATATACATATATATATATTCATGTACACATTTCTATGTCATTTCACCATATGCATAAATATCCGCGTATATATTATTGGATGTGATCCTCATTGCAATCTCACAAGTAAAATATGATTACCATGTTCATTCTTTTCCCCATGAGGAAACAGACTCAGCGAGCATAGTGACATGTCCAAGATCGCACAGCCAATAGGAAGGAGAGACTGAATCTGAACTCAGCAAATCCAGCTCCAGGTTTTCAAGATGACTGTTATGGAGCCTACCTGGATGTCAGGAGCTTACTGCATAGAGAGGTTATGGGATTGTCATGAGAGGGAACCAGCAGCTTCAGGGGCAGGGCAAACTCATGCAGGGGTTGGCAGTTCTTTGGAACCCGACCCACGCAGTAGGGGAGGGTTTGAATGAGAAGATCTGGCCTGGGAAAAGGACTGGTAGGCATATGGTGGGAAGCCAAGGCCGCAGGCTAGTGGAGTCATAAAGAGCTACGGCTCCTTCGGCCTAGTATGTGTACAGGGAAAATCCCGCTGGAGGTGATGACGCTTCTAAAGTTCTCCCAGCCTTGGGCTCGTTTCAGGAACTGGGCTGGGTTGGCCTGGAGGTGCTGGTCCTCCTCGCATGACTCTTGCCAGATGCCATCTTATCTTCCCCAAGTTAAGACCCATCTGAGTACTCCATCCTGCCAATGCTCTGAGAATTAGGGGGTTTTGGAAGCTGGTGGTAAAAACTAGCTGTAGTTCCAGGTCTGGGGGAGTGTTGGGCATTGCATCTTCAAATCCTTTCCAATGCTCCTTTCCACGGTCTTCTGAGTTTTCTTGCATGCATGAGCGGATCCGTATTTGGCTGAAGACTCAAGAGGGACCCTGGAGTTCTCTCTGTGTGCGGCTCTCTCCTCTCTCCCATCCAACTCTGTGGACTCTAACTGGGCCAGTCTCTCCAGACTCAGTTCTGTCTCCTCCACCCGGGGAGCCTGCCAGGGTCTGCCTGGTCCACTTTCCCTGCGGCCTGGCCTGTGAGCTCTCTCAAGGCAGGCAGTGATTGGTTCCTGCCTCTCAGGGTCTTCCATCTTTAATTTCCCAATGTCCACTTCCTTAAAACCATGTTTTCATATACTTCGTCCAGGTTTTTAGTTTTTTCAAGAGCTAAGGAAAGTTGGTTTTTATTACTCCAGCTTGCCAGGAGTAATATTACTATTATTACTAGGTCTATGACTAGTAAATATTTTTTAATGTTTTACCCTTAATTATGCAATAAGAGATAATTGCTATGTCCAAGAGCATTGTTTTCTCAAAACTTGGCTTGAATTGCTTTCCTGTCCCTAAGATTCAGTATTACAAATGCATATCCTCTGGGTTTTGATCTTTCCTTTTATCTGAAGGGAATTCATGAACGTGGAGTTTCTAAATTTGAATTCCAGAAATCTAAGCTTTTTTCCTGTTTACATTGACCTGGGGGGGGGGGGAGGGAGTAGGAGGTGCAGCTGGGGTTTGGGCTAATAGACCACCTCTGGGACCTCATGAGTGTCTATGAACCAGGAAGCTGACTTTCACCAAATACAGTGGTACCTTGAGATACGAGCTTAATTCGTTCCGTAACCTTGAGGCGTGGGAAACTATGAGACGTTCAAGTCTCGGTAAACTGGTGGGTCGTGTGCAGCCGGCCAATCCACGCCATTAATCCTATCTCAAATGTTGCTCGTATTTCAAAGCAAAAATTGCTCACTCGACGGCTCGTATCTCAAAAATCTCGTATGTTAGGGCACTCGTATCTCGAGGTACCGCTGTACTGAATCTGCTGGTGCCTTGATCTTGGACTTCCATGTCTCTCCATGGAACCATAGGACCATATTTCTCCCCGCAGTCTTGGCTATCTGTGCTCAGACACATGGCTGGAGAGGCTGGAGGGAAGTCTTGCAAGGAGAGGGGGCACCGCCTTGATAGTACAGCTGGCCCTGAAGTCTGGACCTAGAACACAAAAGGAGGCCAGAGTGTCTGGGTTTTTCCTCCGAATTCTTCTGCAGCAGCTGTTCTTCAAGCCAGGGCAAGCTCCCCACCTCTCACCTAGGTACCACTCCTCCCAGCACTACACCCACCAAGGAGCTGCCTTTTCCTTGCAATCCACCCCCCGTCTTTTCTTCCAGGACCAATAAGACTCCTCCTCCTTCTGCTTTTTGCATGATCAGAAAGCTCCATGTCAACCACCCTCTTCCCAGGAGACTTCCTCCTCTAGCCCATAAAGTAGTGTAAAGGGAAACATTTTCCAATAAGAAGAGAAAAGAAATCCTATAGTTTAACCTTTAGCAGGTGACTCCCTAGCAACCTTCCATTCCCCCCACCCATGAATAAGAAATCACAAATGCAGACTTTCAAGATGCTCATGCTTACCTTCGTTACCTGCCCACACGTAACATCCTTCTTCTCTGCCTCTTCCAGCCTCTCTAAATGGCTAGAGCAGCATTCTAAAACACGACACAGACTTGTCCTAAAACTAGAGTCCAGATGAGGTTAGTAAAGAGTTCCCACCCAAAATGTAGTCAAAAGAAAAAGCATCTCTATACCTGAGTCCATCGGGGCTGCTGTTGCAGTGTATGCCATGAACCAGGTGGCTTATAAGCAACAGAAATTTATCTCTCTCAGTTCTGGAGGCTGGAAGTCCAAGGTCATGGCACCAGCAGACTCAGGGTCTGGTGAAAATCAGCCTCCTGGTTCATAGGTGCTCATCTTCTCTCTGTGTCCTCACCTGGGGGAAGGGGTGAGGGAGCTTTCTGGGGTCTCCTCCTATAAGAATACTCATCCCATTCATAAGAGCTCTGACCTCATTATCAGATAACCCCCCAAAGGCCCCAATCCCTAATGCTGTCTCCTTGGGGGGTTAGAATTTCATCATATGAATGGGGGGAGGGACACAAATATTCCATTCCGTGCAATATATATGTATGGACACAGATGTATGGATTCGAAGTGTTATGTTTTGTTAGCATGACATTTAAGGCATATGTGTTTCCTTCTGGATTTTCTTCCTCTTCGTAATGATGCATTTCACACTCATGTTGTTATTTAGTGCTGAGAGACGTGAGTTCCTCTGCCTTTGTTTCCTGTTTTACTCGTGGTATCAGGAAAGCAGCAATGCACTTCTACGTGGGCCTCTGACAGTTGAGGAAAAAGACCTTGGAATCGCCTCATTCGTTTACACTTCATTTACAGCAGTGGTTCTCAACCTTCCTAATGCCGTGACCCTTTAAGACAGCTCCTCATGGGGTGGTGACCCCCAACCATAAAATTATTTCCGTGGCTACTTCATCACTGTAATTTTGCTACTGTTATGAACTGTAATATAAATATCTGATAGGCAGGATGTATTTTCGTTGTTACAAATTGAACATAATTAAAGCATAGTGATCAATCACAAAAACAATATGTAATTATATATTGTGAAATACTCATTTCTAATGTCAAATAAATGAAGTTTTGTCTTGAATCGTGGTGTAGCATGGGTAACAGTCTTCATATGACAACAGTAAACTACATTGCTACATTTTGCTACACTGAGGAGCGGTGTGTTGGTTCCTAAGACCATGGGAAATAGGTCTTTTCCAATAGTCTTAGGTGACCCCTGTGAAAGGGTCGTTCGACCCCCAAAGGGATCGCGA
Source organism: Lasiurus borealis (assembly GCA_004026805.1). Lineage (NCBI taxonomy): Eukaryota > Metazoa > Chordata > Mammalia > Chiroptera > Vespertilionidae > Lasiurus > Lasiurus borealis. The sequence continues at coordinate 45,244 of PVJN01007538.1, read as the reverse complement.
TCCACAGGTTGAGAACCGCTGATCTACAGCATGCCGGCCACATGGAGGGTTGGAGCCCAGTATTGTCATCCTGTTCTCCCTCTACTCACCAGGCTTCCTCACTCCTCTCTACAGGTGCCACGGTGAGCAGAGCCAACAGCTGCCAGTCTGATAGCAGCGGGTTCCAGGAGGAGCCACCGGACCCGCCAGCCCCACAGGTAGGAGAACAGGGAGAGGATTGAAGGACCGATGTCCAAGATTGAAATGTGCTACCACCATTGGGAAAGGCGCCCAAAACTTAGGAGACATGAGTCACAGGCACCCAAGGGACAGGGGACATTAAACGAGGAGCCAGGAAGCTCAGCATCCCTTTCCCTTTTCGTTCCTTTTGGTTTTACCAAACGAAGAAACTGAGCCTCAGAGGAAGAAGGTCCCGGTTAAAATACAGTGGTACCTGGAGATACGCGTTTAATTCGTTCCGTAACCTTGAGGCGTGGGGAACTATGAGTCGCGGTAAACTGGTGGGTCATGTGCAGCTGGCCGATCAGAGCAATTACTCCTATCTCAAATGTTGCTCGTATTTCAAAGCAAAAATCGCTCGCTAGATGGCTCATATGTCAAAAATCTCATATCTTGAGGTACCACTGTAGTAAACTGACAAAAACCGAATGTGTAACCCTGATCTCTTGTCTCCATGGTAATGATAAGGAAAAAAGGAAAGCGCTTCTTACACCTAGCGCCTCCCCACTTCCTGACCCCTTTCCCTGTCTCCTGGCTTCCTCCACAGATGCCCTCCTCGCCTGCAGGCCCGAGCCCCGCTGAGAGCGGAAGTAGAAGGCCCAGGGATCAGGGCCAGCACTCAGGGTGCCTCCAGGACTGCCAGCCCGAGGCAGGCGCGTCTGACCCCAAGAGGGTGGCGAGCACAGCTTCTTCCGGTCAAGCCTGGAGTATCTCAGAGGACACGTCTTCAGCAGCTGTGGTGGAGGAAGAGTTTCAGCTCAAAGCCACCGGGACACCCCCAGAACAGTGGGCCTCAGATATGGCCCTGGACACGGCCAGCACGGGGGAAGAACACCCCAAGAGAGACAGCCATCAGAGGCAGCCCCTGCTCGTGACCTACACCCAACATGAGGCCAAGGTCGGCATGATGGCCTCCGGGCATGACCATCCTCTGGCGTCTATGGGAACCCACCTCCCAGAAGGGAAGGATGGATTTCTGAGGCTGGAGCGAGCCGGGGGCCTGTGCGTGCAGAGCCTCCACTGGAAGGAGCCTCAGAGGTTGCCCGGAGTGGGTCACCCTCAGGACAAGTTCTTTCCTGTTGACTCTGAGGCCCCAAAAAGAGCAGAAGGCAATCAACTCTGTCCTGACATCGACCACACCTTCCTGACACAGCACGGCCCCCAGCCCAGTGGTGCCACGCCCCGTACAGGTGACCTTATTCAGACATCTGAGAAGTCCATTCCCCACCCTGACGAGCTTTCTGGCGATGCCACTCCCCAAATGAAGCGAAGGCGGAGTGCTTGGGGCCACGTACCACCCAGGGCAGAATCCGAGATGGGAAACCCCTCTTCAAATGCTGACTCAAGCGCTGTCCGCTCCGACGCTGTGACAGCCCAGATGTCCTGCAACCAGGTGTCAGCTGCTCAGGATGCTGCGGCCTTGGGGACTTATTCTAGAAGAACAACTTTGGGAGGCACTGCGTGTGACCCCGTGAGCACACCGGACCCTGTCCCGGGGACCGGAGCCAGGCAGTTCAGGGACGCCTCTGTTCAGACTGGTTTGTGTGAGCCCAGGTCCTGGCATCACTGCTCAGCTCCAGACAACAAAGCCTCGCCCCTCACCACACCGGTCTCTCTGGACCCGGGCTTCCCCAGTCCCTGCGCGGAGGACACCTGCCATGCTGCCCCCGCCCCTTGCTGTGACTGCTGGCATCACCATCCCCGCCGCCACGGGGCCTGCAGGCACGGCTCGCGCTCACACCGTCACCCAGAAGCCCAGTTCGTGAGGATGCCGGAAGCCCTTCAGGGTGCCGCGGTGAGGGAGCTGTGCTCGGTGAGTATTTACCCTGCAGGTCAGGGAGGCGGGCAAGGCCATGCACACCCCTCAGGGATGACGTCTGGCCTCCCTTTCTGGATGCTAACGCAGGGCACGCTTCCTGTTTGCAGAGCAGGAGTCGTATTTGCAGAGCGCTGTGTGGTCTATGGTATCTTCTCCCAGATTTCTTATGATTTCATACTTCACGTTACCTTGTGAAGCAGTGGTTCTCAACCTTCCTAATGCCGGGACCCTTTAAGACAGCTCCTCCTGTGGTGGTGACCCCCAACCATAAAATTATTTTCTTTGCTACTTCCTAACAGTAATGTTGCTACTGTTGTGAAACGTAATATAAATAATCTGTGTTTTCTGATGGTCTTAGGCGACCCCTGTGATGGGGTCGATGGACCCCCAAAGGGGTCACGACCCACAGGTTGAGAACCGCTGTTGTGAAGTAAAGAAGGCCAACCTTCTTATTAATTCCCATTTGACAGAGGGCTGTGGAACCTTGCATGGGTTCAAGTGTAGGGTTATAAGTGCGAATGCTTCTGAAATCCATGCCATCTTCAGTTCAGTCTAAGGAACCAGTTTTCTGTCTCACGTTCACGCAGCTGTATGATCTTGCAGGAACCCTTCAGTCTCGCTGAACCTGTTCAGAGTCACCCCAACTGTGGGGGGAGATCTGGCCACTGGAAATAAACGTTCCACCTGATTGGATTGTCTGACATATCACACGTCTGTGGAAAATACAGGGGTTTGCAGCCCATCTTAAGACCTGCATATAGGTTTTACATGAACAGGAGTTTGGATGAGCACACCTATCACCAACACATGTCTTCCGGTGTCTCATGTCACATTGACTCAACTTCTCTCCTCTTAGAATTTGCAATTATACCAAAAATGGTGCTATTATAACAAATTGATTTGGTATTATACACCTGCTGAAATGCAGACTACATGGGTTTTACCCAAGACAATGCATTTATTTCTCTTCATTGAAATCCAGGGAACCACAAACACACTCAAGGGAAACAATCAAAACACACATATCTGTGCATATCTATACTCCTGTGCAGGCGTACACATACACACACACAGAGAAAAGCAAGTGAAACTAATGTATTTCATTCATCCATAAGAAGAAGCTACTTAAATAAACTTAAAACAAACTCAAGAACGAAAAGACAACGCATCTACAGTGAGCGAGCCTGAGTGTGTAAGGCCTGAAAAATATTCTGGAGAAAAATGGCTCTAAGTTAGATGCCAGAAAAATTACTGATCAATGAAAAGGTTATCTAGAGCAGAGGTGTTGGACCAAGTAAAAATTATAGGCAGTGACAAATACCGTCTCTTACGTGACAATGGGAGTTCCAAACGGATGTGGAAATTAAGAGCATTGCAGGTTAAAAGCTCAGGAAGACACCCTTCTCCCCCCTTTACACAGAAGGATGTAATAACGCAAAGAAACACTAGGCTGGTGAATGCCATTTGTGAGGTCTTAAGCATTGTCTAAAAGAATGGTTTACTGATATAATTAAATTGTTATATATAAGTGAATTCTTCACAATGATTTGTTAATTTTTTTGAAAATTTTCCATAAAAGGAAATAAGATGTATCGGAAATTCAATTTTTGGACATTAGAAAATTCTTTTTTTAATGTTCGTGACTTAGATTTAAAGAAAAAGAAAAGCACACACCATTTAAAAGGTACTATGAGCCATTTCAAAAGTTCATTGCTGTTCGGTGATGTTGTATTATGTATATCCAGATCTTACGTTGCAAAAAAAGAGTTCAAAACAGCCCCTCCTCCATTTTATTTTATTTTTTCTTTAAGATTTCCTTTTTTCTGCAACTACTTCAATACTTGTTCTAGAGCCAAATGTCTAGTTAGTGTTTCCAAATGACCAGCAGATGGCAGTGTTTCAGAATTTTCCTTGGCATTCCCTACACAGGGAACCATAGGCCAGTGGTGGGCAAACTCTTTAGACCACAGAGCCAAATATCCACAGGACAACGATGGAAATTTCTTGTGAGAGCCACATTTTTTAAACTTAAACTTCTCCTAACACCACTCTTCAGAATAGACTTGCCCAGACCGTGGTATTTTGTGGAAGAGCCACACTCAAGGGGCCAAAGAGCTGCGTGTGGCTCCCGAGCCGCAGTTTGCCGACCACTGCCATAGGCCATCTATCCCAGCCCCCATACCTTCCATTCACAAAAACTCAAACTAGATGAAATCTGAAAGTCAATGATTACAATGTTCAGCCTACTTGAGTGCCATATCTCCATGTCCCTGGCCTCAATGTCCATAGAACGGAGTCCTCTTATAGGAATCTAGCGATCCTCCTCATCAGCTCACTCTCAAAGGACAAACAGCTTCTCCATGTGGACAGCCACACTGTAGTCCCTACTGTGACTCAGAAAAACAGAAATGAACCAGGAGGCGTGGCTTTGAAATCTGACTGTCGTTTGTGTGTGTGTGTGTGTGTGTGTGTGTGTGTGTGTGTGTTTAATATATTTTATTGATTTTTCACAGAGAGAAAGAGAGAGGGATAGAAAGTTAGAAACATTGATGAGAATCATCGATCAGCCGCCTCCTGCATGCCCCCTACTGGAGATGTGCCCGCAACCAAGGTACATGCCCTTGACCAGAATTGAACCTGGGACCTTTCAGTTCTCAGGCCGACGCTCTATCCACTGAGCCAAACCGGTTTCGGCCCGACTATCTTTTTTAACCTCGGACAAATTAGCCATTCTGTCCCAATACTTGCTCTCTGAAAGTCCTTCATGGCCTCTAAGACGTTTTCTGATCTGAAGAGCCACAATCGTAGTCACCTTTCAAACACTTGCCAACACCAGTAATGCCTCAAACACTCCTCTCACTGATTCAAATGCACTCACACTGAAGCAAGAGTAACTGGGGAGTTTGCTGCACAAAATACGTTATTTGGCAAAAAATTTAGAAGATGGGAAAGAATCAAAACCTAACTCTCCAAGCAAAATGATAGAGAGTTTTCAATATAAAAAAAAGCATTCTTATGAAAATATTTTCATTATGACAATTCTGATAGGAAGGAAGGAAGGAAGGAAGGAAGGAAGGAAGGAAGGAAGGAAGGAAGGAAGGGAAGGAAGGAAGGGAGGGAGGGAGGGAGGGGGAGGGAGGAAGGAAGAGGGGAGGGAAGGAAAAAGAAAGAAAAGGAAGAAAGAAAGAAAGAAAGAAAGAAAGAAAGAAAGAAAGAAAGAAAGAAAGAAAGAAAGAGCCATTGGGCTGCCACGTCTTGGCCATGTGGTTTTGAGGAGAAGGTAAGAATCTGGACCTCTTAGAAGCAGGTCTGGGAGGAAGCAGCAGAGTTGTAAGACAGATTTCCATGGAAGGAAGAAGACAAGGTTAAAAGACACCTGCCTGAGAAATCCATTTCTTTAAAGAGTTTTCCAGAATCCCAGCTCCATCTCTCCATTTCCACCTCATTGTCTCTATATGCCGGGAATGCTGAGAAACAGAGTTTCTTACTTGGACACCTTGCTTCCTCTAAGCTATTAGAATTTGCTAGGAAGGATAAAGGGGAGACAGACAGTGAGTAGGCAACCAGCAGCCTCTGCTACGCCTATCAGAAGGGGGTCTAAACCCACGGCCTGGTGGAGAGAGTGTTAGGCTCCAACTAGCATCTGCAGCACCCTAAGTCAGATGCGTACAGCTGCTGGGGTTTGGGGTTAGGGACCCATTCAAAGTTCAGTCCAACCTGGGCTGGAAAATGAGAGATAGCCATTCCCAGTAAGAACCCAGCAAATCAGCAGAGTGCCTGGCAAATGGACTGGGCTCGGTGGCTCTAGGAAGATCATTAAGCAAGGACCCCAAGGCTAAAGCACAGACATGCAGAGAGAGGATGACGGAAGGATGATTCCCATCAGGAGTAACGGGGAGAGAGCAGGATTGGGGGGACAATCCACTCCTAGATCCCACTTCCTGCGGGGATGGCATGCCCACCTGTGCCCGCCTCACTGTGGATGGCCTTCTTAGCTGGCTGGAGATGCTCCTCCATTTTCAACCACCAGGGACCACGGTGAAGCCAAGCTAAGCCTAACAAAAATTTCCTGAGAAAACTCTCTAATTAAACATAACCATCTGGACAGATGTGTTCAGTTACAGAGACTCAGAGCAAGGCAGTCCTCGGCAACAAAGTGGAATGAGAAAGACTGCATTTTTCTAAATGCAAGCCTGTACTCTAGCCCTCCACCCTCCTCTCCCCCAACTACCACCTGGGTGGCAGTGTTCTGCCCATGTCCATATAAGGCCCAAGAAATCATTTGGGCTGGCGTGAAGGGTGAGCTCATTAAACGTTTGACCAAACGCAGCAGGCTAATGTTTAAGTTGCTAATTTTGTATGGCCCTTGAGCAGTGGTTCTCAACCTTCCTAATGCCGCGACCCTTGCATACAGCTCCTCATGTGGTGGTGACCCCCAACCGTAAAATTATTTTTGTTGCTACTTCATCACTGTCATTTTGCAACTGTTATGAATCGTATCTGTGTTTTCCCATGGTCTTAGGCGACCCCTGTGAAAGTGTCGTTCGACCCCCAAAGGGGTCGAGACCCACAGGTTGAGAACCGCTGCCCTTGAGTGATGTTATAAATATCCAAATGGCCCTGGGCAGACAAAAGGTTCCCCACCCCCTGATCTATGCTGTCCCATCCCGGTGTCACCTAGTCCTCCAGACTGCCTTCCCGTCTCCAGGACAGAATGTCCAGGCCACCAACAGCGTAGACTCTCCTGCCCCAGCCACGTACGGCCTCCAGCTGCTGGGAGGAGCCTCAGGCTGGACTTGCCGCCTTCCCTCCCCTCACACTGGCAGTGACCCTGGGTAGGATGGCGGGCCCCAGCCTGGCACACCCCTGCGGTGAATCGGGACTCCCCCCTGAGCTCTCTCTGCTGGTTCTCAGTGCGCAGCTCGAGAGACGGAAGCCATGAGGATGCTCTGCCAGAGCTTCCGGGAGCACCTGGAGGAAGTGGAAGAGCACCTCCCGGGGTGGCTGGCCCCCTTTTCCAGGGACCTGTCCGAAGAGGAGAGGTAATTATCTGAGGGAGCCGGAAGAGTAAGTACCAGCCCCACACCGGAAGCAGAGAGGCCATCAGGGCAGGATGGCTGAGGGCCCCGGGGCGGGGCTGCTGAGAAATTGGCCAGCTCCTCCCGGCTCTCGTGTTTTCCTTCTCCTTTTCCAAGTGGGAGTCTGTGAGAGCCACTTGCCAGACAGCAACCCTCCCCCTGGATGGCCACGGCTCTCTGAGGTCAAATGCGCAGCAGCTGGGAGGAGGGGGCGAGCCAGTAGGATGGCCATCTCTCATCCATGCCAGCGGGACTCATGTAAATGCAGAGGCCGGAGTTGTGGTTTTGAACATCTACGATATTTTCACATAGATTAAAAGTGTGGGACCCAAACAGAGATGAGTAGCCTGAATTTGAGGGACGAGGGATGAGCCATACAGGGTCATGACGGTCTTTTTTTTTTTTTTTTAATATATTTTGATTTTTTACAGAGAGGAAGGGAGAGGGATACAGAGTTAGAAACATCGATGAGAGAGAGACATCGATCAGCCGCCTCCTGCACACCCCCTACAGGGGATGTGCCCACAAGCAGGATACATGCCCTTGACCAAAATCGAACCTGGGACCTTTCAGTCCGTAGGCCGATGCTCTCTCCACTGAGCCAAACCGGTTTCGGCGTCATGACGGTTCTTACCGGCAGATGGAAGCGTCTCAGACCTGGATGCTGCCACTTACCCAGCTTAGCAAATGCCCTAAAAACCACTGACTTGGGCTCATAACATAGGTACACTTCATGGTATGTCAGTTATTCTGCAGTAGAGTGATTTAAAAAGCAAAAAGAAAACCTGCCCTAGTAATGTGCCTGTGTCTGCAACTGATAGAAATAAAGGAGGTGACATTGTCCTGTAAGAAATAGCAAAGACGTGGCCTACATTTCTGGAGGAGCAGCGGGAGACGCCGTCGGACGGAGGTGGCCGTGGAACGTGGCTTTCTGTTCTTTGCCTGCAGGAAGGAGGCCGAGCAACTGCGGGCTCTACGCACAGCCCTGCGGCAGCAGGTGGAGGAGCTGGAGTGGCAGCTGGGAGACCGGGCTCAGCAGATCAGACAAGGGGTCCTGTTGGTACGACACGAGGGGGTGGGGGGCTGGACTGTATCCTGCCCCCCATAGGAGGGCGCATTCAGTGCGAAACCTGATTGTGCAGTCACTTTAGATTGCACAGCAGCTTCATTTTCAACATAAAGACACTGAAGTGCAGAGCCGAAACCGGTTTGGCTCAGTGGATAGAGCATTGGCCTGCGGACTGAGGGGTCCCAGGTTCGATTCCGGTCAAGGGCATGTACCTTGGTTGCGGGCACATCCCCAGTAGGGGGCTTGCAGGAGGCAGCTGATCAGTGTCTCTCTCTCATCGATGTTTCTGACTTTCTATCCCTCTTTCTTCCTCTCTGTGAACAATCAATAAAATATATTTTTTAAAAAAAGTAATGTTCTGAAGTGCAGAGAAGTAAGTACATTGCTCTGCTCAAGACCACGTGGCTGGCCGAGGGTGACTCAGGATGAGAACTCTGGTCCCCTAACTCTTGTGCCAGCCTTTCACTCTGCCCCGGAAATTCCAGATAAACGCTATTAGCTATTAGCCCATTTTCCAAGTGAGGTCAAGAAACATAGTTTTGGACCCAATATGGGCTGAGTCCGTGCCAGAATCTGCTGCTGGCCAAACCCATGCCAGAGACTTCACCTCCCACCAATGCCTGACCATAACCAGAGCGAGCTGTTTGGTTTAAATAAGGTCCATTGGCCACTCTTTCTGTCTCCATTTTCCTTTTAGCAGCTTGGTCTTCTCACAGGAGAGCCACCTGCCTCCGATGCAAACCCGCACCCCGATGACTGGACAGAAGAAGAGAACGGCCAGATTTCGCATGCCCGCACCCACCCAGCCATGGCCCCTGGGGCTGCCTTCCCTCCGGATGATGGTCAGCAGGCTCCGTGCTCAGGTAGGACACCTCTGGCTGCCTTCCTCTCCCACCCCCACCTCGGAGAGCCAGCCCGAATGTCTCCGCCTTGAGTTAGGTCCAGCCCGTTGGTCAAACTGTCCTGCTGGAGAGGACACCAGTGTCTCCCTCTAGATGGCCCTCCTACAAAATGTAAGAGCCCATTCTAGCCGGAGCAACCCTCTCTCAACCTTCCCCAAAGAGAAGTGTATGTCAGCCTTTTGTGGATATTTTATTATTATTATTATTTTTAAATATTCTACTTGATGGCTAGACCCAGGAGGAACTCAGAATCTTTTCATTTCCATTCAATACGGAATAAGTGAACACCTACTATGTGCCTGGCACAGGTGATCTGTGCTAGCCAACGTGTATACAGTAAGTCCTCACTTCACATCATCAATAGGTTCTGGGACTTTAAGCAAAAGGTCATATAGTGAAACCAATTTCACCAGAGGCTCGTTGGATAACAAGAGTTAAGATCCTGTGGAATCTAATCAACATTTTATTGAAATATAGAGAACTGCTTTGCTTTGCATAAAACAATGTCATGACCTGGGATTTCTCTTCATTATGCTCAAAGTGGGACACATCTACATCTATGAAAAGCCACAGTCCACTACGTCATAGAACATTCTCTTTAGAAAGACACATGTTACGGACCGAATTGTGTCTACTGCCACCACCCGCCCCCCAAAATTTATATTTTGAAGCCCCAGCTTCCATGTACAAGAAGGGCATTGAGAGCTAGAGTGTTGAAGGAGATTCTTAAGGTTAAATGTGGTCACAAAGTGGGACCCTAACCCAACCAGACGGGTGTCTTTATACCTCTCTTCCCATTTCACAGGGGAAAGGCCAGGCGAAGACCCAGAGGAAAGGGAGCCATCTACAAGCCAGGAAGAGCGTCCTCAACAGGGACCAGGCCTGCCGGCACCTTGACCTTGGACTTCTGGCCTCCAGAACTCTGAACAAGTGGACCTCTGTTGTCTGAGCCGCCCGGTTGGTGACGTTCTATGCTGGCAGCCCAGATCCCGGTTCGGAGAAGTGGGGTGTTGTGACAAATGGCCTGAAAATATGCAAGTGGCTCTGGATCTGGGCAAAGGGCTGGGGCTGGAAGAGTGTTGATGTTCCTGTCTCTTGTGAACAAGCTTTCTCCATCTTGGCTGGATGGTGGTCTCTCCTGTTCCGTTCTCGGGGCCTCGTTATGTTGGTTATGATCAAGTCCTATGCATCCTAGGTCATGATGCGTCCAATCTTTATATAGAGATTGAAAGGATCTCTTTTTCTTGCTGGCTCCTCTCTGTGAGTCCCCCCACCTTCTCTGACTCCTACAGGTTCCTTTTCCTGGCTCTGCCCACAGAACCCTGGTTTTAGCATCCATGCATGATAATGAACTTCCTGAAACTGGGTCTACCTCAGGGAAAAGCAGCAAACCAAGAGCCTGCAGATTCCCTGTTGCTGGAGTTGCTATACCCCATGCCACCTTCACTGCTGCGGCCATGGCCACTGCCATGGGGATGCCACTTCCCTGGGCCATGCTGGAGGCAGGGCTTAGAGGGGAAAGATCTCTTTTCCCATCCGCTCCTTCCCCAACCCTCTAGCCCAGTGGTGGGCAAGCTGCGGCTCGCAAGCCACATGTGGCTCTTTGGTCCCTTGAGTGTGGCTCTTCCACAAAATACCACAGCCTGGGTGAGTCTATTTTGCAGAAGTGGCGTTAAAAGAAGTTTCAGTTTAAAAAAGTTGGCTCTCCAAAGAAATTTCAATCGTTGTACTGTTGATATTTGCCTCTGCTGACTAATGAGTTTGCCGACCACTGCTCTAGCCTACTAGAGAGGATTTTTCTTGCGTCGTTATTTTTCTCTTTCACAGCTTCAAGATTCAGTCTGCCCTAGAGTCTGAGCCAGAAAACAGGGGAGGAGAGAAACTCATCTCCAGGAGCTGGTTCTTTGAATTTTTTATTCTCTTTCCCAGTTGACTCGCTACTACATGTTTTTAAGAGTCTTCAGGTAGTTGCTCTGCGTATACTGAATAGGACTTTCCATTATCATCAGTGGGAAAGAAAGGGAGGAGCATTTATTCGATCTTAATCAGAACGGACATTTGCCCACTTAAAGTGAGGTTAATGTTTGTATTATAGTAAAAAGTGCTACATGTAAGTCACAGAGAAGAACAACGAACATGGTAAACATCATTCTCCCTGTTTTAAAGACAAGGCACCAGAGACTTGCAGTGATGAAGTGGCTGGCTCAGTGTCACACAACCGGAAAAGCAGGCCTGGCCTGACTCTGTAGCACAGCCACCGCGGCTCTGCCACGTGCCCGCGTGGGGCCGGCACTGCAGATGCTCTGATCCCTTGCGAGGATCGGGCCGCCGTCTTCTCTGAGGCCTGTGCTTTCCGAGCTTTCAGCATCGATTAGGTCAAGTTGAAAGATGTACTTATGCACGAGGCAGGTTGGGATTTAATATCGCTTTGTGTTGGTTCTGGGGCAGGTGTTTGTTTAAAGGAAGTGGAAACAGGTGTGTGGGCCCTGATTCAATTACATGATGGAGAGGAACACACTGATCCATGGCCGTTTTCAAGGAGAGATGCTGATTGTGCTAATTAATCATTGGTCTGTCAGGGCATAATAGAAACTGATGTTCCAGTTACCACTGGAACGGAACACGGACTCACGTGGCAGGCTCCCCGGCAACCAGATGCAACTGTTTAGGATGACAGCAATGAAGATGCAGTACCTGAGTCCTCCTGGATTCCCGGGTCTGCGAGGGTTTGAAGGAAACGTGTTTTATGAACTTGTGCCAACGGCTCGGGATGTTGTCCAACAGGAATTGTCTCTCAAAGGGACTTCTCCCTGCCAAGAGGTCCAGTGAGACCTTTTAGGTCAGGGTGCCATTCCAGAGATGGAGCTGCATGGAATGCTTGCCCATGCCGGGTGGCACAACACTCGATCCACCTCCCCTAGCCAAGACGTTTGTGCTCAGAATGGAGTGTCATAATAATTCTGAGAGGTCTTTTAAAAACATCAATCAGATTCTTTGCTCTCCCACATAAGCATCTCCAGTGACTTCTCAGCACACTTAAAATTACAGTGGTACCTCGAGATACGAGTTCCCTAACATGCGAGATTTTTGAGATATGAGCCATCGAGCAAGCTATTTTTGCTTTGAAATACGAGCAACATTTGAGATATCAGTAATTGCTCCAATCAGCCAGCTGCACAGGACCCACCAGTTTACCGTGACTCGAGCGTCTCATAGTTTCCCACGCCTCAAGATTACGGAACGAATTAAATTCGTATCTCGAGGTACCACTGTAGATCCTCTCTACCAATATCTACAAAGCTCTACACAACCCCCACCCTGCACCCCTCTGTGCCCTCATATCATACTGCTCTCTCTTTCTTTATCTCCTTCTGACTGTGATTAAATTTCTTGGATCTTCTTGCCAATTCCTGATCACTTAGGGCATTTTTACTTCAGGGGCATTTTGGGGGCTGTTCCTTCTTTGCATATGAGATTTTTGAGATACGAGCCGTCGAGCGAGCGATTTTTGCTTTGAAATACGAGCAACAGTTGAGATACGAGTCATCGGCTGCACACGACCCACCATTTTACCGCGACTCGAGCATCTCATAGTTTCCCACGCCCCAAGGTTACGGAACGAATTAAACTTGTATCTCGAGGTACCACTGTATTCATATGGCTGGAATCTTCTCATCCAGATCTCTGTTCAAATGCCACCCTTCAGAAAGGCTTCCCTTAACGCCATGCAAAATAGGGCTTCTTCCGGCAGACATTTCTGTTTATCTTCTGCCCACGTACCCTGCTTTGTTTTCTTCATAGCATTCATTCCGTGGATTTTTATGGCTTTATTTGTTTACTTGTTCTGTGGCAGCATCCCTCCCGAGAATGTAAACTTTGTGGGGAAGAGACTTGGCTGTCGTCATCTTTCCATATTTTATCCCCAGGCCTAAAACATAAAAGAACTTGATGAGTGAACGGACAAGAGTATTGATTCATTCATTCTTTAACATATCAACACTAATAAATATTGGGTATGCATAAATAAGACATAGTCTAATCCACTAAGGAATTTTTAGTTTGGGGAGGAAAACATACATAGCCGAGAATCTCTCCATGTTACTTCTTTGTTCAGACCTTTCAGAAACTACCCATCGTTTTTGAGTCTGGCGTCCTCAGTTTCACCAGGCAGTGGAGACATTGAGAAAAAAAAAATCATTAGGACAACATGGCAAGTCCTTGCTAAAGTTCATGTAACCTGAGGATGGTGTTCTCACTCTGGCTTCAGAATTCACCTCCTTTTAAGGTAGAGAAGTTGTCTCTTGGTTGCAGGGAAGCCAGCCACCAAAGACCATATATTTTGTGGTCTCCTTGCTCTAAAATGTCCAGAATAATCAAATTTGTAGAGACAGAACATAGACTGGCGTTTGTCTCAGGCTAGACAGTGAGGCAGGGGAATAGACGTGACTGCTAACGATGGCACAAGATTTCTTTCGGGGAAGATGAAAATATCCGGAAATTAGATTATGGTGATAATTACACAGTGCTGAACATACACTGAAAACCATTCCATTGTTCTCTTTCAATACAGTGTATGTAAATTATATCTCAGCAAAATGCTAAAAAACAAATAAGGCAAGCAAGCCAGCACCTGAGTCCGAGTGTCTCCTGAGAGGGAAGGGCAGGTCCATCACCTATATTTGCTGGGACTAAATTTATCTGGAGAGAAGGTGTGGCTGGAGCCAGTGGAGGGAGGAGGAAGCAGGGACCAGGTCCGACAGGGGCTCTGGCCATGGCTGGGAGTTGGATTTTACTTCTCACGTAGTGAGAAGCCATTGAAGGGTTTGACGTTGGACAGTGACAGGAGGTGATGCATGTTGACATCCTACAGAAATGTCTTGTGTGACATTTCATTCTTCCAGGCATGAAAGGATGCAGGGAGATCTGCTAGAGCAGTGGTTCTTAACCTTTCTAATGTCGCGACCCTTTAATACAGTTCCTCATGTTGTGGTGACCTCCAACCATAAAATTATTTTTTTTAATATATTTTATTGATTTTTTACAGAGAGGAAGGGAGAGAGAAAGTCAGAAACATCGATGAGAGAGAGACATCGATCAGCCGCCTCCTGCACGCCCCACAGTGGAGATGTGCCCGCAAGCAAGGTACATGCCCCCGACCGGAATCGAACCTGGGACCTTTCAGTCCGCAAGCCGACGCTCTATCCAGTGAGCCAAACCGGTCTCGGCCATAAAATTATTTTTGTTGCTACTTCATAACTGTAATTTTGCAACTGTTATGAATCGTATCTGTGTTTTCCAATGGTCTTAGGCGACCCCTGTGAAAGTGTTGTTCGACCCCCAAAGGGGTCGCGACCCACAGGTTGAGAATCACTGTGCTAGAGTAATATGGGAAACACTCAAACCGTAATAGATTTATTTTATTCTCTGCCTCTCCTCCTCTTTTCATCATAAACAACAAGCAAGGTCGCTTTATATTTAGCAGAAAACTTCTCGGGAATTGTCCCAGAAAAAGACACCAGCCAAAATATCCGAACCCCTATTAACCTTTAGTACCTCAAACAAGCCGTACATCACTAGCCACAAGAGAACAACCTATTAATAATTAGAAATGTAGACTACTCTTATGTAATGGGTCCTTATAGAAATGGTATTCTAGTTTCGCAGCCAAACCTGCTTTTCATTTCAAGTCGCTACCGTCCAAGTAAAGCACAGGCCACAGATTTGTCTCTCAGCTCCACACCGATTTCCTGCCTCCCAGGAGCCGAATGGTTTTCCTACATCACAAAGCAGCTACAATCTGCGGCGCTATGTTTGGAAAAGGAACAATAAGGCATCTGTAGAGAAAAACAGAATTTGCATTAGATTCCACTTCTTGTCTAAAGGGGTTATTTTCACGGAGCAAAGAACAGACAGGCTTTGTTAGACATGACTCATGTAATGAGATTTGAGGTCTGCTATTCAACGCATTTTTCAATGGGCACTTTCCCCAGAGCTGAATTGCTGCCTACAGACAGTTTGATTAGCAAATACAGTTTTAAAATAAAAGAGAACAAAATGCCCCTTCTCTTCACTGGCCCCCATCCTTCAGAGTTTGCCAGGTTATGTCATAGAGCAGCGGTTCTCAACCTGTGGGTCGCGGCCCCTTTGGGGGTCGAGTGACCCTTTCACAGAGGTCGCCTAAGACCAGTAGAAAACACCTATTTCCCATGGTCTTAGGAACCAACACACCGCTCCTCTGTGTAACAAAGTGTAGCCATGTAGTTTACTGTTGTCCTATGAAGACTGTTACCCATGCTACACCACGATTCAAGACAAAATTTCATTTATTTGTCATTAGAAATAAATATTTCACAATATATATTAAGTATTGTTTTTGTGATTAATCACTATGCTTTAATGATGTTCAATTTGTAACAATGAAAATACATCCTGCATATCAGATATTTACATTACAGTTCATAACAGTAGCAAGATTATAGTTATGAAGTAGCAGCGGAAATAATTTTATGGCTGGGGGTCACCACCCCATGAGGAGCTGTCTTAAAGGGCCGCGGCCTTAGGAAGGTTGAGAACTGCTGTCATAGACGAAGTTTGCTCAGCTAGGTTCTGTGCTCAGCCTTGGAATGCCTCACTCTCATACCAGACTTCTTTAGCCATCCTCCCTCCTGTGATAGGTCCCAAGCTCTCGCTCCGGTTGACCCAGGTATTTCTCTGTCAGGAGCCAGTTGACCTTGAACTCTGAGTGATTTGACAGCTTGTCTTTCAGTCCGTTCCAAACACTCATCCACCACATGCCCACTTCTCCATAAAGCTGAGCCAGACCCACTAGGGATTGTCGTGATCCTGTGAGAGCCTGTTTATCAATGAATACCTGCTTCTGCTTTGGCCCGATTTTCTTCCAGGTTCTCTCCTTGATGATCCTGCATATCTGACTGTGAACTCTGTTTTGCCTGTCATTTCTCTAACTGGTAACTAGTGATCATTAGAGCTTGGATTCTAGAGAAATTGTGCCATCCTTTAAAAAAAGAATATAGGTAACTAGAAATTCAGGCCCTAGCCCTATGGTTTTTGTGGCTTATCTTGCTTGTTCTCATTGTGAGGATCTTGCAAGTTTTCTACATCCTAACTGATAGCAGAAGTTGGTCCCCATCTGTGGGTAGAAGGAGGACATATGGAAGGTTCGTGGAATTATCACCTCTTACGAGATGTTCTCACACATGATTTTCGAAGTTCTGCGGAATCACCAAAGATAGAATTTTGTCTAAGTTGATCCAGGAGGTTCCTGTTTGACAAAATTAAACTTGATTTTATCATTAGCAGGAAGTTGAAGGGGGTGGGTATAGGAGGCGAAGGAAAAGGGAAGAGGGTAAGTAGGTGTCTACTATAAACCAGGTTACCTTTATGCTATAATCTCTCTTAATACTCATCACGACTTTGTAAGAGAGATTACTATCTTCCTGTTGCAGCTGGGAAAATGGGGTCTCGGAGATTAAATGTGTGGTCTCCCAGAGTGTAACTAGACACGATAACATCTAAACCCGGTTCTCTCTGCTTTCAGATCGTGTGCTTTCTTCCTGAGTATGGTATACGCTTGAGACAAGAGTGTGTGAGAGACACAGGGAGGAAGTTATGTAGGCAGGTGGGAGAGGTAAGATGGGATCAGATTCAGTGAGTCTTGCTTGAAGGTGTAGGTAGGTGCTTGACATGGACCTCAAGGGCAATTGCTGTCAAGTCAGGTTGCTGGTTGTGATGGGGACTGAAGAAGAGTCTTTCTGGGAACACTGACAGACACAAAGACTGGGTGACATTCTCCCCACAGTGTGCCCCCCACATGCAAACCCAAATGAGCGTGCCATCTAGCAATAAATGTAGCTTAAAGGCTGATTCTCTCACCTCTCCTCCCGACCAGAGGCCACCAGAGCTACTCCTGTGTAGAAATTCTAGAGCATTCTAGAGCTTTCCTGTTGGGCCAGCATGTGTTGGACAGGCTGGAGGAGAGGCCAGAGCTGTGCAGCAGCCCTGGTCAGAACCCGGGAGGAGAATTTCCCACCGGCTTCATGCGTGCAGTAACATGCGGCGTGTAATTTCCTTGAAACCAAGGACAGGAGTTATAGCTGAGATTTTAAATACACGCTGGGTTTGAAAATTTGCTTCCACGCATTCCCGAACTGGGTGTCATTTTTCTTGTAGTTGAAACCAAAGAGGAACAGTCCTAAAAGTTAAAAAAAAAAAAAAGAAAGATTTTTCCACACCATAAACACCTTAGTCAACACTCTTCCTCGTGCTCCTCGAGAGTTAATGAACCTATTAATATTTTGGTAGCACGATTCAAACACCATAAGCCCTCCTTTTACTACCTCCGAGCAGCGAAAGCTTGAAACTGCATTGCAAATACCTGGAAACCCAATGGGCCCTTGGGGAAAAGAGATGCACTTGCTTCCTTTGTGTTTAGAAACGCCCAGAAACCGTGTGTGGAGGCTGCAACCGTGACCATCTGGCAGGCCCCTGCGGTCTTCTCCGATACTTGCAGGAGCACTCGCAGGAGCACTGTTAAGCCGTGGTGATGTGTGGGGGTCAGGCTGGGTCCCTTTATGGGCCACCGCTCTGGGGAAGCGTTCTCAGCATCCAGGCAAGTCTCAGACTGGGGGGATCGGAACAGCTCAGCCGGCAGGAAGCAGGCCTGGGAAAGAGCCGTGCGCTCCTCTTCATTCCTCTGTTGATGCACATGTGCCGTGAGCGGCCACCAGGGACAGGGGGCCCTGGATGACTTGGGGCCGGCCGCGTGGACAGCAGCATTTCTGCACACTCCTCCTCGGCAGCGCGCCGGCTTCACGGAGCAGCAGAGACTCCGCGGTGGAATTAATATTCAACCAAAGCTCGGCGTTAGGAACCGACCGGCGGCCACATGGCTCCCTGGCTGTCCTGCTGAGTGGTGACCACACTCTCACACAATAGCCAGCTGTCCGGCTCTGAAAGCTTGTGCCTCCAAAAGGATGAACTCAGCGTGGTTTTCGAGAGGAAGCAAGTGGTGTGTCAGAGCTGTTCAAACGCAGGAGAACGGAAGAGCATGGACAGAGACCGCCGGCGCAGGGACCACCGTACCATAGAGCGTTTCTCAGCAATAAGAAAGAATTGTCTCTTGATATACGAAACAACCGGGATGACTCTCTGGAGAATAGAGCTGAGTGAAAAAAAGCCAATAGAAAAGCTGCATGGTATATAATTCCCTTCGTGTAACATTCTGGAAATGACAGCATTCTAGGAGTAGAGGACAGATCAGGGGTTAGCAGGGGTTAAGATGGGGCAGAGAGGAGTGGAAGAGGGTGTGATTATAATAAAAAAAGAACAGAGGAGGTCTCCTTGGGGGTGGAATTGATCTTGACTGTGGTGGTAGACACATGAACCTACACAGGGGATAAAATTGTGTGGAACTTACATTCACACACACACACACACACACACACACACACACACGGGGAGAGACTGGAATAAGACAAGTGAACCATAATGATGTCACTAGCTGGTCATACTGTAATCTTATAAAATGTCCCTATTGGGGGAAACTGGGCATAATATAGAAGGGGTCTATCTCTGTATTATTTCCTATCATGCATGTCAATCTCCACTAACCCAAAGTAAGTTCATAATACAGTGGCACCTTGAGATACGAGTGCCCTAACATACGAGATTTTTGAGATACGAGCTATTTTTGCTTTGAAATACGAGCAACATTTGAGATAGGAGCCATCTCGTGGATTGGCCTGCTACCTACGACCCACCAGTTTACCGTGACTCGAGCGTCTCATGGTTTCCCACGCCTCAAGGTTACAGAATGAATTAAACTGGTATCTCAAGGTACCACTGTATTACCCCTCATTTTAGTAAGTGCCTGTTAAGTATTTGGCAGTGTCTGAAATACTCAATTTGTTCTATTGGTTTATTTCAATTGGATGAGAATACAGATATCAGAATTTGATACTGATGAACTCAGATAGTCTTCTGTTATGAAGAACTGAAATGCAGTTCAAACTGCCCAAACAGAGACGTAGATGCTTACTCACCAGAAGATGCTGATATGAAACAGTTACTTCTTCTCTCTCGGGGCTGCAGGAGGCAACCAAAGAGATCCAGCCAGATCTCTGGGATAAAACCTCCTGCAAACGTTTACTGTGTTGTCTCTCTACCTCCCTCTCTCTTTCTCTCTCTCTCTCCCTCTCTCCAAGGAGCTGGAGCCCCATCACCCATCTACACAGACACTGCCTGAGACTGATTTTAGAAGACAGGTATTTGAAGTGCACAGTTAACTGGCTGTTGAATTAAAAAAGTAGTTTGGAAATGTGCATCACTGTGATCACTCTTACTCATTAAGATGGACTATCTGAGCCGAGACCGGTTTGGCTCAGTGGATAGAGCATCGGCCTGCAGACTGAAGGGTTCCGGGTTCGATTCCGGTCAAGGGCATGTACCTTGGTTGCAGGCACATCTCCAGTGTGGGGTGTGCAGGAGGCAGCTGATCGATGTCTCTCTCTCATTGATGTTTCTGACTTTCTGTCCCTCTTCCTTCCTCTCTGTAAAAAATCAATAAAATATATTTAACAACAACAACAAAAAAAAGATGGACTATCTGAGACGAAAATAAAAGCATATTCATTTAAAGGGATACCATTAGGCATCCATCCGCAGTGCAGCCAGGACCCATTCACGCCATTCACGCAGCCACACATCCAAGGGCTCCTGGACCCACAAATCATGCCACGGACACGTGGCTCCTTGCACTTATGCTGGGAGCCCCGGAGGTCAAGGGTCTCTGACTTCCACACGGCACACATGCGGCTGTTACTGAGAGCTCTCCGAGGTATAGATTTACATTACCATCTGCCATCGACATGCTGTTCACGTCTGCCTGAAAGGGTGTGGTGGGGGGAGGGGGGCAGACTGTACACAATCAATCAAAGTGCGCATAGAAGACCCTGAAAAAACCACCCACGACAGCCTGAACTTGGGAGGCGTACACCATTCTACTCAAAGGGGAAGTACGGAATTCAGACTCTTCTCTCTCTTTGAAATACTCCCTTTGAACTCGGGAAATTAAGTGACAAAGGAGCGTTTGAAAATTCCTCACACAGCTCAGCTCCTCGGAGGAGCCTCAGAAGGAATCTCCACATTCTATGCTTTAGAAATAATTTCATGGGCAGTGGGGCTGATAAAGATTTAAAATGTTTCCTTTGTGAAAGGGTCTGTTAAGAGTTTGAAAAGTTAAGCTATACACTGGGAGAAAACTTTTGCCAACATATATTTCTGATAAAGGACTCGTGTCTAGGATACCGAAAGAAATTTGAAAACTCAACAGTGAAAGAAACAACCCAATAAAAAATGGATGAAAGACAGGAAGAGACAGATCTTTCGCTGAAGGAACATCCACATGGCAAAGAAGCACATGAAAACATGTTCAACGTCCTCTGTCAACAGGGGAAGGCAATTCACTCCACAGCAAGAGAGCCCTGTCACACAGGAAAACTGTGACAACAGGAATTGCTGGCAAATGGTGGAGAAGCTGGGTCTTTCAGGAAAAAAACTGGTAGAAACAGGAAACGGGAGCCACCCCGGGCAACTGTTGGGCAGTTCCTTCTACAACTAAACACGCAGGTGCCCAAGAGCCAGCATTGCATCGGGGCAGTTGTCCAGGGAAATGCACACTCACGTTCACACAAAAGCCGGCACACGAATTTTCACTGCAGCTTTGTTTGTAGTCACCAAACGCGAGGGACAATCAGGTGTCCTGTAGCAAGCGGTGGTGAAACTTGGGTGCAGACCATGGAATACTACTCAGCGACAGAAAGAACCAAGTGGTTAGCACAGGAACTAAATTGGATGAATGAATCCCCAGGAAGAATACTGAATGGGGGGAAGGAGGACAAATCCAAAAGGACATGTCAGTATGCTTCCTTTCATAGAACATTTTGAAATGACAGACTTATAGAGATGGGAAACAGATCAGTGGCTGCCAGGGGCTGAGGAGTGGGAGGGGTGAGGAAAGGAAGGTCAGGGGGGAGAGGGTGGGGGTGGCTATGCAAGGCTGACTTGAGGGGTGTGGTGGTGATGACGCTGTTTTGTATCTGGCTGTGAACACATCAACATGCCGGGTGAGATGTTGTACTATTGTTTTGTAAGAGGGTACCATTGTTTCAAGGGTCCAGAAAGCTCTTTATTATTTCTCCCAACTGCACGTGACTCCACCTTTATCTCAGAAAAGGTTTGATGTAAGAAGAATGGAAGAGTTTAGGAAGAAAGTGTGTATTTTCCACTCATGTTGGTTCTGTGAAGCCGCTGGCCAGCCAGGCTGTTGGTGAGAAGAGAGGAGCGGGCAGTTTGGAGCAGAGCTGATGCCGGAGACTGGACCTCGGCACCCGAGGTCTCCGTCCTGTCCTGCCAGGAGCATTACCCTGTGGTGGCCTCTGTCTCTCTTCAGGGGTCCACCCAGGACCCATGAATGGCCAGGAGCATTCACTCAGCCACACATCTGAAGGCTCATGGAGGCACAAATCATGCCATAGACACGTGGCTCCTTGCACTACACAGACCCACAAATCATGCCATGGACACGTGGCTCCTTGCACTTACACTGACCCACAAATCACGCCATGGATACATGCTCCTTGCACTTACACAGACCCACAAATCATGCCATGGACATGTGGCTCCTTGCACGTATGCTGACCCACAAATCACGCCATGGACACGTGGCTCCTTGCACTGACACTGACCCACAAATCATGCCATGGACATGTGCTCCTTGCACTGATGCTGACCCACAAATCATGCCATGGACACGTGCTCCTTGCATTTACACAGACCCACAAATCATGCCATGGACATGTGGCTCCTTGCACTGATGCTGACCCACAAACCATGCCATGGACATGTGGCTCCTTGCACTGATGCTGACCCACAAATCATGCCATGGACACGTGGCTCCTTGCACTGATGCTGACCCACAAATCATGCCATGGACATGTGCTCCTTGCACTTACACAGACCCACAAATCATGCCATGGACACGTGGCTCCTTGCACTGACGCTGACTTTCCTGATCCAACTGGAGCCAACAGGAATCCCCTGCCTCCTGCTGGGTTACATGGCCTCTGCAGAAACTAACCCCAGGAGTCAACCCCAGGTGAGTGCATTAGGGCGCAGCCCTGTTATGTGGGACGCTGGCAAATGGAGGGGAGGCATTGATCATCCAATACCGGGGCCTAGAGGTCAGGGAAACCCCTGAGGGGCATCCCGGGCCCTGGCCTGTGGGCAGCCTCGGGAAGGAAAGGAAAGGAGGGGGCATGTTGGTGGCCTCTTGGCTGTGCTTAGTCTCTCACCCCTTCCAGCCTGTGCTGATGCTGCTCACCTCCCGCACTCAGCACCTGCTCTCGAGGCCCAGGCCAGGGACCAGGAGCTGCTGAGCCTCCGACCAGCCCGGTGAGTGCACCCCAAACACCACCCTTCCTCTCCATCAGAGGGCAGGGCCCGCCCCCGCCCTGGCTTAACACCCTTTGGCCCTTCCTGGAGGGCATCCCTCGTGCTGGAGCATGTGGGTTACTTCCTCGGAAGGAGCACCTTATTCCTGGGCTCCGTGCCCCGACCCTTACGGGGAGGGCTGCTTTCTTTGCTGGCGATTTCTCTCTGAAACGCCCACTCTGGTGAGCAGGACTGCAGAGTGGTTCTGGGCATGCATTCTATTTTTTTTTTAATGTATTTTATTGATTTTTTTACAGAGAGGAAGGGAGAGGGATAGAGAGCTAGAAACATTGATGAGAGAGAGACATCGATCAGCTGCCTCTTGCATGCTCCCTACTGGGGATGTGCCCGCAACCAAGGTACATGCCCTTGACCAGAATCAAACCTGGGACCTTTCAGTCCGCAGGCCGACGCTCTATCCGCTGAGCCAAACTGGTCAGGGCTGGGCATGCATTCTAGCATTCGCTGCCCAGGTCCAACTCTTGCCCTCCCATTTCCCCGTGGGGAGACCTCGGGCAGAGGGTTCATGAGCTCTGTGCCCCAGCTTCCTCCTCAGAGAAATGGGGGTGCTGGCAGCAGCCACTCTCACAGGCTGCAGTGAGGATCCAATGAGCCCCTGTGCGTAAAGAATGTCTCCAGTTGCTACTACAGTGGTACCTCGAGATACGAGTTTAATTCGTTCCGTAACCTTGAGGCGTGGGAAACTATGAGACGCTCGAGTAGAGGTAAACGGATGGGTCATGTGCAGCCAGCCAATCCTCGCGATGACTCCTATCTCAACTGTTGCTCGTATTTCAAAGCAAAAATTGCTCGCTCGACGGCTCGTATCTCAAAAATCTCGTATGTTAGGGCACTCGTATCTCGAGGTACCACTGTACCTTTCTCTCTCTGCGATGCTCCTCTCCCAGGCCGCAGTGTGTGAGCAAAAGTCTTTGCAGTTAAACTCAGGTCCAAGTAAGGGTGAGCATGAGCTGCTGTGCCTTCAGGACTAACCGCTCCCCTCTCTGTGCCTCAGTTTCCCCATTTGCGAAGAAAACCTGCGGTGGAGGCTGTCCCGGGGAAGGAAGGACCAGCCAGCCTTGCCCACGAGGTGCTCCCAGCCCCGCTGTGGGTGTTGTGTGATTGTAACGGGCGGTGATTTCCGCTGGGAACCATGGCTGTGAGATGAGTCCTCTTTCCTGCTCCATCCCCCTTGCCCTGCGCCTGAGAAAGGGAGCATCCCCATGGCAACGGCAGCAGCTGAGCCCTTGATAAAAGGAGCCGGAGCGGGGCAGCAGCAGCCACTGCAGGAGGAGCCACGCCAGAGACTCCAGAGGCGGCCCAGCCTCACCAGGAAGCTCACCCTCCCCATCTCTGCCCTCAGCACCCCAGCGCCCGTCCTGACAGGTCAGTGCTCGGCCTTTGCATGCGGAGAACTTTACGGGAGAAACACAAGTTTCCATGAGTTAGAGTTTCTTTGTTGTTCCTGGGGCAAAGAAGGCTAGAAAGTGGGTGGCTGGGTTTCGGGGAGGCAGAAAGAGGGGTGCTTTCTGGAGCAAGGCTTAGCTGGGACTGAGTGGGCATCAGGAGAGTCACCACTTTCCCTTCATTGTCAAGGGCGGCGGAGTCCTGAGCTCTGTGAGAACCAGGCTCCTTGCAGTTTCAGTTGTGAAGTTTCCAGAGGAACACCGGGGTGGCTGCAGGTTCACACGGCAGCGTGGGGAGCTTACCGTTCAAGGCTGGGGAGAGTGCGCTTATCAAAAATCCTCGCTGTGCCCTACTTCACGGAGGGCTCGCCCCTCCAGGAATACTGCGAATGTAGGTCTCCTCCAGGAGCAAACTTGATTTTAGTAACAGATACTCTTCGACCTGGATTCAATCCTCAGGTGAAAAAGAGATGGGACAAAGGATATGAATTTTACATGACCTGAGGGTCCTTTCACCCAACTCCATGTTGGGCTGTGCACATTACCTTGTCACCTTTTATGCCCTCAAGTCAATCCAGACCTGATGACTTGCTGAGTTCTTAAGAATGCCCTTCAGCTAAGCGGAGTGTCCCCTAGCTCCTTCCTGAGCATCAGTATCACCACGTCCCTAAGACCCTGCAGTTGGTGGTACCTTGCCTTGTTCTGATCACCTTGCAGTTGGTGGTACCTTGCATTGTTCTGAGCGTGTCGTTAGCCTCAGGCCAGAGACGGGACAAGATGATTCCACTCATTCTGTTTAGACATACCTGTTGTCATCACAAGGGGAGATGGAAAGAGCAAAGAAGGCAACTCACATTTCTTAAAGGGCTAGTGTGCCTGCTGGGTCTGGGCTGGGAGCTTTCCACATTACAATATGTTATACTCTCAACCCTGGAGAAGGGCCATTATCCTGCCCATTTTACAGATGCAGAAACCAAGTTTCCAGGAGTACGTAGCACTTTCCAAGTTCACCCAGCCAGAGAGTTACACAAGTAACCCAACACTTTCTTTTTCACTTCATATCACCATCCAACACCAAATGCTAGCCGTCAGCAAGGACTTTCCTGTCCACGAATTAAACGAGGTATTCTAACACCCAACTGAGAAATCTGCTGGGTGCTAAGAGAAAAGACTAAATGCCCAGACTAGCTTTTGACCTCCAACTGACTGATGAGTCAAGTTCAGTACAACTGACTGACCAGTCCTTTTCGGCTGCAGAAATAGCACTTCTGTCTTCCTGAAGTGGTCACTAACTCTGAGCTGGTGGAGGCAGGCGGGATCCCCGACATGTGTCCCCAGCTTCGGCAGGCTGCTCCGGGTGCCTGTCCCTCTGCAACTTTGTGGGTGGGGATCCCTCCCTGGCACCCAGGGCCCTGGATCTCTCATCTCTTTTTCAAAAAGAGGAAGTGACCTATGTCATGGATAACCATTCTCTGTGCAACCTCAGTTAATGTCTCTTCTCTCCATGATATTTGCTTCACAAGTGTCTGTGTGGGGAGAAAAGGGTGGTGGTTTTTGCAAGGGTAAGAATTAGCAGAGGAAGTTGCAAGGATTTAGCATCAGGATCTTGAAAACTGCCTCTACCCGTGGAATGACGTCACTTGGTCTCTTGTAGATGCTACACGGGACCACCCCCTTGTTCTCAAACACCTTAGACCAGTGGTTCTCAACCTTCCTAATACCACGTCCCTTTAATACAGTTCCTCATGTTGTGGTGACCCCCAACCGTAGCAACAAAAGTAATTTTATGGTTGGGGGTCACCACAACATGAGGAACTGCATTAAAGGGACGTGGCATTAGGAAGGTTGAGAACCACTGCCTTAGAAAAAATAATACAGGCCTAGAATGACATATTCTCTCATTGAAACATCTGAAACACTTTGAAAACCAGAAGCTTTTTGTTGTTGTTCAGTTTCATTTAGTGCAAATACTCATATGTTGGCTGCAGAAGTAATGCATGTGATCGTGGTGCTTGCTGCGACCCTCCGGGGTGTTACGTAATACTGACTTCCTGATATCTCCAGCGCAGGGGCCCTGGCCTGTCAGAGGAGATGGGGGGAGGGCAGGCTGATATGGACCAGCACAGTGGCAGTCCAAGTCATCGCTGTGTGAATGTTCAAGTTCAGAGACCACCCTGAACCAATATGTGACAAGACAATGTTAAAGGGCCACAAACCTTTGTACTAGAGAACAGCTATGAATCTCCCCCAATCTTAAAGCTCTAGTCCGGTGGTCGGCAAACTGCGGCTCGCGAGCCACATGCAGTTCTTGGACCCCTTGAGTGTGGCTCTTCCACAAAATACCACAGCCTGGGTGAGTCTATTTTGAAGAAGTGGCATTAGAAGAAGTTTAAGTTTAAAAAACGTGGCTCTCAAAAAAAATGTCAATCGTTGTCCTGTTGATATTTGGCTCTGTGGACTGATGAGTGTGCTGACCACTGGCCTAGCCCTTTGGGTGGATCCTGAGACCCCAGGGGAGCAGGAATGCAGGTCTGAAAGGAGCTGGTGCTTCAGGAAGATCCCCAGTTAGAGCGAGCTGCCAGGGGAGGCGATGACACCTTCTCAGGGCAGCATGTATGACAGCAATGTCCCCTCGCTGGTGCTGGAGGTTGAGACCACAGAGAGGAATGCATGCAGACCAGGAACAGGAAGTTGAGACATTCCTTTTTCAGTTTAAGAATTAGACTAGCTCATGTCCTACAATGGCTCAGTCCCACAGAGCATGCCCTGCCATGAGGATACACATGGAAAGTGGGGGGAGAGAGGGGTCTTCTCATCCTAACGTTCCACAGGCAGGAAAAATGATGGTTATTAACAAAGTGATGCTGACTTCCAAGTATCTCTCCCCTCCCCTTATTTGTTCCTGCCTCCGTGTAAAGGGTGTTCTTTTTGCCAGGAAGACCATAATGACATCATCCGTGATAAAAGTATCTTCTACTCCCTGGAGCAAAACACATCCCTGCCCAGCATGGGGGCATTATCCGTAACGGGAAAATCTCAAATCTCTCAGGCCCCCGGCCAACAGAGGCTTACCAGTTCTCCACCATCGCTCTTTCAGTTCCACTGATTTAAAATAGTGTTTCCCCCAGACACCAGGTGCTACCCTGGAAGGAAGCAGGTGTCCCGTGTGTGACCAATCATGGGATACCCCCACCTTGAATAGGGACTTCTGATATTTGTATGGTTCATCCCTCAAGGTCAGGCCTCTCTCTCTCTCTCAAGTTCAGTACAGCGATAACTGTTTTTGCTCAGATGAAGGCTGGCAGTCTCATGGCTCAGCATCTACATGAAAAAGGAAGACTCAGTAAGTTCATAGAATGTTTCAGGTGCACACTGGTCTTCAGTAGACAGCGATTAAGTTGGGTGTAGGCAAATGTTACTTACCAATGGCTGCCACTTACGTGCTACAATATGCAAAGCATGAAATTGTCCTGGTTCATCTTCAGAGTAGTTCTCCAAGACAGATACTCTGATCTCTATTTTGCAGAAAACTGAGGGTAAGAATGGGGATGGAGCACAAGGGGAAATCTATCCCTGAGGGCCAGTCGGCGTGCTACACAGATAATGGGCTTTGCAAATCCTCTCATCACAGCAATAGCTTGTTGAGAGGAAGGATGGACATACATCATGCTATAGCTCTGGCTCCACGTACCCTCACGACATGATTAAGGTTTAGATATTCTTATCAACGTCATATGGCTTTTTAGTTCAAGAGCTGAGATAGACTCTAGATCTATTTGAAAACTCAGGTTACAATGAAATAACCATCTACTAGGCACCTAAGACCAGTCTTATGATCTAACTACAAAGAACAGCTTACTTTGTGTGGCAGGAAAAAGGGGGTGTTATTGTCAGGTAGCACCTAGCGTGGAAGGCAGGAGTCCTCACTTCAAATGATGACTGTGACTCAGACTGTGTAACTAATGGAAACTCATCTTTAACCTCTTCTGGAGAATGAATATTTTGACAAGTTCTCTCCATGGGGTGATTTTCAGCACAAAGTCTAGGACAGGGCTAGCATCTTTCTGCCCAAAGAAGAGGGAGGTTGGTTAAGCAGATGCACAGGCCATAACTGAAGCTGTAACTTGACCTCTAGACCTCAAAACCGAGCCCATTCGTCCTGAAAGGTGGCCCCATAGCTTTCCTCTGTACCCAACTTACCAACATGCCTCCTCTGGTCTCAGGTAGTAGGAGGTCTGTGTACAAACACTGAAGGCAGTGGTACAAATTGATCTCTACTGAGGTCACTTGGTACGATCAGTCTGCGCAGAGTGACTCTAAAAGCCAGGCTCGAGTAATCCCTTAATGGCCCCATCTGCTGAGCAATGATCTCAGCCTGTAGGGGGAACGGCCCCCCAGCCTCCCACAGAAAGCTGGCTTATTCCTCACAAGACAATGGAATTGAACTCATTCTATGAGCTTGAAATGTTCACAGAGCTGGTGCATGCGATCCTCTGCATACCAAGGGTCTAGGAATATCAAGAGGACCGGTGGATCATTTTAATCTTATTCCTCTCTTATTTTTACTACAGTAGGACTTGAGTAATGAGTTATCTGAAGGAAATTCAAGAAACAGAACCTAGGTATCCTCTAATGAGGATTTCCTGTAAATGTCAACTAATGCATTTCTCATTCGGACCTGACACATGTCCATTCGGGATTTCCACTTCTCCTGTGGACAGTGTCTACAACTAATAGCTTTGGGAAATTCAATGGATTTGCGGTCTAGGAAAGACAGGGGGTGGGGAGGGGAGGGGAAACAGACTTGCTCTAATGTCAGGAATCCCCAGGGAGAAAATAATAAAGATCTATTTCAAGACCTAGATTTTTTTCTCACCGCCTCTCTACTACCATTACAATATGGCCGAGAAGGAAGTCTCTTCCCTTTTTTAGGTAGAGAATTTACTGGTCAAAACCCAGGAGATGTGTTCAATTAGGGCTCCAAAAATCCGCTTTATTTTTAAGAGACTGGTTTGTCTAGTGGAAGTCTACAGGAGTGGATTTGGGTCCAGGCATGGCTATTGAATAGATGTGTAAATAAATTAATTAATTAGAATATCTGAGCCTTAGTTTCCTCCTTCTGTGAAGTAGACACAATCTTACTTTGCAGAATTCAACAGAGAAAATATAGGGAAGGTTTAATCAATACTTTCTGCAACTCTCAGCTAACTCACTTCTAACTCAGACTTGACAGGTGATCATTCTGAAACCCCACCGTGCATCCGAGAGAGGACACATATGGAATATTTGAAACATGCCAATTACCCATAAATCCACATGCATTGATTTATTGTGGCTTAAATTTTACATGTGAGCTTCTGGTAGCTAAGTAGAAAATGGGATTGGGGCCGAAACCGGTTTGGCTCAGTGGATAGAGCATCAGCCTGTGGACTGAAAGGTCCCAGGTTCGATTCCGGTCAAGGGCATGTATCTTAGTTGTGGGCACATCTCCAGTAGGGGGCGTGCAGGAGGTGGCTGATCGATGTCTCTCTCTTATCGATGTTTCTAACTCTGTATCCCTCTCCCTTCCTCTCTGTAAAATATCAATAAAGATATATATATATATATATATATATATATATATATTAAAAAATATGTATTAAAAATGGGATTGCGTTGGTAATATAGTAAGTGCTCAGTAAATATACTTATTTAACAAGTGAATGAATGAACAGAAGGCATATTCATGGGCTTGTGTCTTATCCTTCTGTTTTGCTGGGGCAGAAACGCGCACACCGGCCTCCTTTGATGATGTCCACTGAGCAAATGCAGGCCCTGGACCTCTCGGAAGACAGACTGGACAAGCTCAGCCCTCGCTGCAGCCACCTGGGTAAGTGCTCCAGCAGGAATGTCAGTTGTGGAAGTCAGAAGGAAGGGTCTCTGCCGTTTAGTCTGCAGGCAAGTCAGAGGGCAGCCCCCTACTAGTTTGTGCCTGCTGGTGACAGCCAACCCAGATGGACAGACGAATAGCCAGGGGTTCGTGGGGCCTGCGGTGGAAATATTAGCTGAGGCACTGGAGAGAAGTTCATTAGACTTCTAACAAAAAAATGGAGAGAAAAGGCATTGTTATCTTTTGGGGGGTCTGGAAGGGATCCAGGCAGAGCATTTCGAGGCGATAGATGGAAAGTGGCAGTGTATGTAGCTCGTTTCCAGGATTTCCTGGCACACGCACACACACCCCATGTGGGGCGCCCATAAAATATTTCAAATATCTCCCTCTGCCTATCCAGACAGAATTCTAAACAGCCCCGTTCTGCTTTATTGTCAATCTGTTTCCTTTCCAGAACTGACTTTTCGCATAACCTTTGTAATGAAAATACCAGAAACATCTCTGCCTCTACCCATTTCTAAAAACGAGGCACTCAGACTTTGACGGATGGGCCTTTTGCATATTCATGGCCTTGGCTTATGCCTCGCCTGGTTATGGCTCCCCTCGCCCCGCCACCCTCTCCCCGTTTGCCATCAAGATAGTTTATGTTCCAGAATTCTCCAAAAATGGGGCGATGCGTAATTGAACTGAAAGTGAAAGTTGAAGCAAATGTCTTGGTCTGTGTACTATGGGCCGAGTCATATCCTGGGGCTGAATGGGTGACCCCATGATTAGTCTGTGTCCTGTCTGTACATCCAGAGACCCCAGAGCTGGGCAGCACCCATTCTGAGCAACATTCAGTCATTCATTCAACAAATGTCCATGGTACGTATAAAATGGGGTGGGGACAGAGGGGCGGGGTGGAATTAAATGTACCATGTGGTAAAAAAAAATATTTAAAATTGCAACTAAACATTAAGATACATAGTCCCAAGAGCCTGGATTTAATCCTGATGCCCTTATCCACCAGCAATGTAACCTTCAATCTTTTATTCGGCCTTCTAAATCTTGGTTTCCTCCTTTGCGAATATTTAACAACTGGTCCATCCCGTGCACTGGAATAATTTGGACTCCCCTCCTTTTGTTGGTGTCTGTGAAGATAAAAGTATGTAGTCTGTGCCTTACGCATAGTAGTATCTCAATTAATGTTGATGAAATTGAAATTATAGGAATGAAATTTTTAAGGTGAAAGGAAATGGTCATTACTATTAAATTGTCTGAGGAGAATGATGCTGTTTGATGTTTTGGTTATATATTGGGATCTTTTGATGAAGTGTGGTTATTAAATGTTTCTGATGATAGGTTTCTCATGTATGTTGAGTTTTCTGAAACAAAGGATCATCCAGATATAAAGCCTCATAGGCCAGAAGCAGCTTGATCTCGAGGATTCTTTCTTACTTGTTGTTTTAGTCCTAGAGTCTAGCTCAAGGCCTGGCATACAATAGAAATTTAATCAATATTTTTTGAGTAAATAAATGAATAATAACACAAATGATGTCTAAATCCACAAAACTGAAGTGGAAAGGTTGGATGCATTTAATCTTCAATGTTTGAAAAAAAAAATAGACCTGAATATTTTTATAAAACAGGAAGAATAAGATAGATATAGAGGGGGGGGGGCATGAAAATGGAAGAGGGAGGGAGAGAGGAAACTGAAAAGATTCAATTACTCTCTGAATTTTCCCAATTTCATTCTTGGTTGTAAATCTAGCCAGACTTTATCCAGGCCATAGTGAGTTTCCAGAGAAGACAAATAGCTTTATTGCCTTGTACCTTCTTTGCATGCTAACAGAATAGGTCCTTATACATAATATGTTTGAGTTTATTCATTCAAGCATACATTCCACAAATATGTATTCATTGTTGCTAAGGACAAAATACAATATACTTGTCATCAAAGTGGTCAAAAAAGACATATGCAGTAATAATACCTAGATCACCTTTTAAATGGGTCACATGAGCAAAAAAAAAAAAAAGCAATGGGTAAAAATTCAGAAAATGTGAACAGACACCCAGGACTGGGGTCAGTATGAAAGGACTTAGGATGTTGGGGGGCTTTTCTCTGGGCTTATCAGAGGCGTTAGGGGTGAGCAATCGCCAGAGTGAAATTTTAATTGTTTTATTGTTTAAAGTATTACATGTGGTAGTACATGTTTGTTCTTTTCTTCCCTCCATTGACTTTCAGTGGGTGTGTGTGTCTTGTGTCCATTGGTTATGCTCATATGCAAGCATACAAGTCCTTCGGTTGATTTCTTCCCCCACTTTCAACACTCCCCTGCTTTCCCAGTGTAATTTGATAGTCTGTCTGGTGCTTTACTGCCTCTGTATTTATCTTTTTGTTTATCAGGTTATAATGTTCTTTATTTCCCATAAATGAATGTGATCATGGGGTATTTTTCTTTCATTGTCTGGCTTAAGAGTGAGCATTTTTTGAGCATCTAAAATATATCAAATGTATCAAGCGTTTTACCAACATCATCAACTTTCTCTCTCTCTCTCTCTCTCTCTCTCTCTCTCTCTCTCTCTCTCTCTCTCTCCCATACACACTAATTTAATATTTTCCCCACTTTTACTTTTTTATATTTGTATTTATTTTAGAGTGCAAAGAAGGGAGAGGGAGAGAGAGAGAATCATAATGTGAGAGAGAAACATCTATCAGTTGCTTCCCATTCACACCAGAAACCAAACCCACAGCCTGGGCACGTTCCCTCACCGAGAACCCAACCAGCGACCTTTCCGTGCACAGGGAGACACTTACCCAACTGAGCCACACCGGCCAGGCCAATATCACCCCACTTTCAAAGCTGAGAGAAGATCCAAGTTTCTAGAAATGAAGGCCCGAGTTCTCAGAACCAGCAAGTGTCGGAGTCAGGATTCGAACTCAGATCGCTCCTTCTCCACCTACTCCGCATTCATGCATTTATGGGAAGAGAGGCGACTGAGGATAAAAGAGCCTATAACCCTTCCTCTCTACGAAGGCTCTTGGGCAGACAGTCGCCGTGGAAAGCCAGGGCAGTGGAAAGGCCCTGGTTAAGCACCCACGTGAAGGGCCAGCGTGGCCTGGCTGCCACGGAAGTGACCGTGGGTGAGGTGCTGAGGACCCTACCACAGGCCCCAGGCAGCAGGAGGCTCCTAGGGCCCTGGGGGTCTCCAGAGAAAGCCAGCCTCGAGCAAAGGACTTTGGGAAGAAGCATTTAGCCCAGAGAACCCGGGCTCCCAGAAGAAATGGGACTGAAACCCGGTCTGTGGCTTGCCTAACGGTATTTCCAAGTTTCTCTTGGCCTTGACTATCCCTCTATTCCAGTGCACTTGGAGCTCTGCAGAAGGCTAGTTCCATCTGGTTACGTGCATTCGTGCAAGGCTCCTCGGGTTCCCTGTGGAAAGGGCCACAGGGGAGACATACTGTGTTTGCAGAGCGATGGCTTCTGTCCTTCCAGCAGGTAGGTGACCAGCCACTTACCCATGACCTGTTGTTTTTCCTCCCGTCGCATCCTCACACCCAGATGACCTCTCCGGCCAGTTCATTAAGGACTGTGAGCTGCAGAAGAAGCCGAGGGAGGGGAAGGGCGTGCAGGCCGCCCTGGACGTGGAGACGGACCCCAGGAAGCCGCGGAGGAAAGACACGCCGGTGCCACAGATCCCGCCCTTCAGACCCGGTAAGGGCCCCGCGTCGGCTCCTCCCCCATCAGGGGGACCCGCTTGTCGCTGGATCACATGGGTCTTGCCGTTTGCTTTTCTTCAAAACGTGGGAGTTTTGTAATCATGGGTGCAACTCATGCATCTGTCTTCGTTCCAATACTCACAGTTACTGTAACAGATCAGTTCTAAAATACAGCGGTACCTCGAGATACGAGCGCCCTAACATACGAGATTTTTTGAGATACGAGCCGTCGAGCCAGCGATTTTTGCTTTGAAATACGAGCAACATTTGGGATAGGAGTCATCACGCAGATCGGCCGGCTGCACACGACCAACCAGTTTACTGCGACTCGAGCGTCTCATAGTTTCCCACGCCTCAAGGTTACGGAACCAATTAAACTCGTATCTCGAGGTACCACTGTATTTGTGGTGGCACAATACAGGTTCATTTCTCTCACCAGGAGCAACAGGTGTGGGTGGGGGAGCAAGCTCTACTCCAAACAGTCCTTCAGGGGCTCCCGTAGGGGGAGGTTGACACATCCTCAGCACACGGCTTCCGGGGTCACCCCCCCACCGCCCACCACTCAGGCCTCCTTCAGCCTCCCTCATGCAGGCCTCTGTCAGCCTCCTGCAGGCTGGGAGGCAAAGGGGAGGGCAGATGGCAGAGGCTGACATGACTTCCTCCATCACAGGCCTCACCTGAGCGCAGGGAGGCTGAGCCATGCAGCCCAGCTGCGTGCCCTGGAGCTAAGTGGACGGCTTGGGAATAGCTGAGGTGTCCCTATGGCAACCGGGATGTGACATGTGATACTTTCTTGTTTCCAACTGTCCTGTTTGGTCTTACTCCTCTCTCTCCATCCCCCAGGCCACTTACTGAAGGTCCTCTCTAGTCACAGCCCACTCATGGGGAGACAAAGCAAATAGAACACAGGGTGGTCTGGGAAGGACCAATGTTACATGTCCCCCTCCCCCCAATTTAATCTCAAAGGAAGGAAGGGAGGAAGGAAGGAAGGGAGGAAGGGAGGGAGGGAGGGAGGGAGGGAGGGAGGGAGGGAGGGAGGGAAGGGACAAATGAAACACAGATAGAGCTGAACTCTGAAGGAAGAAGGAATGTCACCCTGGAGGTCTTACATGAGGACCCAGGAGCTCAGTCTGGACAGTGAACGCGGGACGGTTACAGAGGAGCTGTTTTCAGAGTTTCTAGAGGATGGAGAAAACTTCCCATGAAGAGAGGAGAGAAGGCACGGGGTGGAGGGAGAGAACTAAGTCAGGCATTGAGTGCGGAGCACGTGGCTTGCAGATCAGGGACTAACCCACCTCTCTGATGGAGGAGAGGTGAACTTGGGCTCTGTGCCTGCCTCGGACACCCATGGGCTGCGTTACTGGGGCGCGTTCCCTTACTTCTCTGTCTTCAGATGTGGCGGTGGCCGTAACATCACATTCAAATCAGGCCAGTAAAACCCTCCTCATGGAGAATGTTCTCTGGTGCACCTCAATGGATTATAATTCACAGAAAGAACATGCTTTTATTACAATACGTTTGAAAAGATATAGGCACGGCCATCTCCAGGTCATGTGCAAAGATGGACGCCCAGACCGGGGCTCTGAGGACGCATGTGTTTGACCTTGTCTCTCCCTGCTTCCCTCACTCTGCAGGTGTGCTTTCGGAACATTTAATTACCACGTACGAGGTCCAAGAGAGACACCCCAAGAGCAAAACGAGTCCTCAGAACCCTGACCCGGACCAGAAGAAGCCCAGGAGAAAAGACACACCTGCCCTGCACGTGTCCCCCTTCGCAGGTAAAAAGAGCTGGTGCAGCCCGTTCGCAGGCGCGGCGGGAACGGGTCGAGGGCCTCGCCATCTGGAGGGGCCACGGGCACGGCCTCTGTCCTGCCCACCAATCTGTGTCGCTCAGAGGGCTCTGGAGAGGAGCAGCATTTCCTGCTGCCTCTCAGGTTTCCTCTCACGGCAGCTCCCGCAGGGCTGACGGGGAGATGGAGAGGTTCAGAGAATTATTCCTTCTTCAGCAGAACTGGCCAAATGCACCGCCGGTGAAATAGAAATGTCAGCGGGTCCTTGAGGAGAATTGAAATACTGTGTCTTCCTTGCCAGTCTTCCAAGGATCATGCATCCTACAGCTGATGGCTGATTCTCCTAAGACACTTGGATACATGGGCCAAATCCTCAAAATGAGAGAGAGAGAGAGAGAGAGAGAGAGAGAGGCAGATATAATGAGAGCTGTCTTAATATGTGTCTAATGAAGCCAAGAAATCTTGCTAACATTGCTCACAACCCCACGCTAGAAAGAAGCCAGTCCAGTGTACACACTCTTGCCCCTGGGAATTGTATGTGCAAGTTGGGGATAAGACATGTACATTCATAATTAAACTATGTGCATGTGTGTATGTTATGGATAGCCGGTTTGTCAAGTAGAGGATGGAATTTTATAAACCAACTGAATAAGGTAGTAAAGTTGTTGTTATATCCCTTTACAGATAAACTGAGAGAGAATGTAAGTAACTTAGGTCTTCTGTGGATGAAGTTGATGGATGGGTGACTGATTGGCTTGATGATGGGATGATTAGATGATGGATGGATGGATCAAATTATGCTAAAAGTCAAACCCTGGAAGTTATAACCAAGGTCTGTCTCACCTATGGACAGTGTTTCATTGTACTATGTTAGTTAACAATCGGAACTAGCTCTGATTTAGACACGGACATGCAAATACTAAGACTTTGTCATCTCTTTCACTATTGTTCTTGTTTTGTAGCTGTTATTTAGGTCTATTTACATCAGTGAGTTGTTTGATGAATTCATGAGAACTGGCCTGGGATTGCCATAGGTTGTTGGCA
The DNA here is from genome assembly GCA_004026805.1 of Lasiurus borealis. Classification (NCBI taxonomy): domain Eukaryota; kingdom Metazoa; phylum Chordata; class Mammalia; order Chiroptera; family Vespertilionidae; genus Lasiurus; species Lasiurus borealis. The sequence continues at coordinate 8,839 of PVJN01007538.1, read as the reverse complement.
TTGACCTGAATGTCTAGTCCAGTCTTGTGTTTATAGCCATACTCAATAAGTACTTTGGTGTTTTTATTTAATATACTTTCTTTGGAAATTACCCTTCTGTAGTTCCAAGCTCTCCATTAGGAGATTGCATTTTTATTGAAGTTCTTCTAGAGCAGTGGTTCTCAACTTTCCTAAGGCCGCGACCCTCTAATACAGTTCCTCATGTTGTGGTGACCCCCAACCATAACATTATTTTTGTTGCTACTTCATTACTGTAATTTTGCAGCTGTTATGAATCGTATCTGTGTTTTCCAATGGTCTTAGGCGACCCCTGTGAAAGTGTTGTTCGACCCCCAAAGGGGTCGCGACCCACAGATTGAGAACCGCTGTGCTAGAGGAAGACTTGGTAGAGGAATCACCTTACTATAAAGCATTGGACATGGGCTTTGGAGTTAGAAAGGTCTAAGCTTGATGTCCAGTTCAGCTCCATTCTGATTTTGGGACCCTGGGCAACACAGACTGTAAGAGCCTCCTTTGCTTCACCCATCTCTGAAAGGGCCATAAATCCTGCCCTGTAGCTCAATCCTGTACTTGTAGAAAGAAGACTGATACGTCCTTGGTAAGTTACCCCTCTCTGTTCTTCTGGGAATAGAGCATTCTCTCAGGAGTAGTTCACCAGGAAATAGAGCATTCTCTCAGGAGTGGTTCACCAGGAAAGGCAGTACAGTGATACCTCGAGATACGAGTTTAATTCGTTCCATAACCTTGAGGCGTGGGAAACTATGAGACGCTCGAGTCGCCGTGTGCAGCCAACCGATCTGTGCAATTACTCCTATCTCAAATGTTGCTCATATTTCAAAAATCTTGTATGTTAGGGCACTCATATCTCGAGGTACCACTGTATCTGAGGCACATACCTGTAATTCGGGTGAGCAGCTTTAGTCAGTGCTGTGGGTGGGATCATGGCCTAAGACAGCTTGTTGTAAAGCTGATTGACCCGCAGAGAACTTGGACTGTTGGTTTTGGCCTTAAAAACACAGCAAGCTCTGACAGGCAAGTGACATTTTCTAAATCTTTACTGTTTTCCAAGTCCTGTGCTGGATATTAATATATCATTCAGTGGGGGAGACAGATGTATTGTCCAGTGATTCTTACAATATAAGAGCTGTGGTAGGTGTGATTGGCACCTAAAAGAATGTTGGCCTAGATCTGTCTGAGGGTGGCATCACTCCCTCTGGGAAATACAAATTCTTTTTCGGCTGGTTTTACAGGTGATAAACTGAGGCCCAGACAGGTTAAGCCACCTGCTCCGAGTTGAATGAACACCAAAGGCAAAGCTTTCTGACTATAGGATGTTCCTCCAGTGACACACCTCTGCTCTGCTCTGCACAGGACAGCAGGAGGATCAGGACTGGGTTAAACCAGAAAGACAGTGTTTAGCAAACCTTGTTCACTCTCACCTCACCAAAGCCAACAATAGTAAGCATTAAGAATAAGAAGGTAGCTGAAACGGGTTTAGCTCAATGGATAGAGCATCGGCCTGTGAACTGAAAGATCCCAGATTCGATTCTGGTCAAGGGCACGTACCTTGGTTGCAGGCTCATTCCCACTGGGGGTTGTGCAGGAGGTGGCCCCCAGGGTCTCTGCGGGTCAATCAATGTTGCTCTCTCATCGATGTTTCTGATTATCTCTCTCTTCTTCTCTGTAAAAAATCAATAATATATATATATTTTAAAAAAGAATAAGAAGGTAGCAAGATAGCTCCTAACTGGTTTGGATCAGTGGATAGAGCATCAGCCTGCAGTCTGAAAGGTCCCGGTTTGATTCCAGTCAAGGGCACATGACCAGGTTGTGGGCTCAATCCCCATAGGGGGTATGCAGGAGGAAGCCTATCAATGATTCTCTCTCATCATTGATATTTCTTTCTCCCTTCCTCTCTGAAAAAATATATTTTTTTAAAAGAATAAGGTAGTGATTATATAGACATGCAGATGTTACTGACAGAAGCTTCATTCTAGGCTGTGATATACATGAAATCAAGAGTTTGATGAACTACCATATATTTGGTAGTTGTCTGGCAATTTTAAGATTAATGCTTAGCTACCCCAAAACAGATGCTGGTTTTCTTTTCACTTGCTATTGTCTCCTCTGTTCCTGTGGAAAGCCACGCCCACTCTGGGAAGGGCTGACCTTGAGGATGACCTTGATTTCAACAGGTACCTCCCTTCCCTGAAATCTCCAGTTGCTCATATAGCCAGGGTTCAAGGACATCCCAAATAATCAGGAAGTTGGCTGGGATCTGGGAATTTTAAGGCTCTTGCCCTTTTTGAATTAACCCCAAATTTGGTTTCAAGCAACATCAAGGAAGGTGAGATTAAAAGTTTACGGGCTCAGCATAGCCAACTCTGTGTTCTCCAGCGACAGCCTTCATTCCCAATGCAAACCCAACCCTCCACCCAGCTGGTCCAGGAGAAAAATACCTCCCTCCATTTCAGAGGTGATTTATGCAAAAGACTTCGCTTCAGCCTCCCTCTTGAAATTGGTTGCTTCTCCAATAAAAATGAGCTAATTGGTAAAGAGCCCACATGAACAAACGAGGGACTGAATCAAATGAGTAGCTATTAAGACCAGCACACGGTCTTCATTAATCTGCTGCTGTTGAATGGATTCCAGGGTTGTCGAACGGCCTCTTGTGGTGCACAGCTTTCCTCCCGGAAGTTTAGATCTTTATGAAATGCTTCTTGAACTGAAAGGTCTCTGAGGAGGAGGAGGAGGAGGAAGAGGAGGGTAGGGGGCTGCGAGGCATTGATGGGAAACAGAACTATCTGGCTGGGAGCACCACAGAGGGCTGGCCTTGAGTCACAGCTTCCTGGGTGTTGTCGTTCACCTTTACAATTCACAGGGTGAGCACAACCGCCCAGACCTCCTCGGATGGTCTTTTCTGGGCTTTTACAGGCCAGTACAAGTTTAAAACAAAATATTGTAGAGCCCACTAGAGCAGTGGTTCTCAACCTGTGGGTCGCAACCCCTTTGGGGGTAGAATGACTCTTTCACAGGGGTCGCCTAAGACCATCAGAAAATGCAGATATTTATATCACGATGCATAACAGTAGCAAAAAATGTCATGGTTGGGGGTCACCACCACATGAGGAACTGTATGCAAGGGTCGAGGCCTTAGGAAGGTTGAGAACCGCTGCACTAGAGGGAGGGAGGGAGGAAAGAGGGAGGGAGGGAGGGAGGGAGGGAGGGAGGGAAGGAGAGCAACCTTGCCAGTTGCCTAGTAAGGATGCTGAGAAAGAAACCATCTAACATCCCTCAAATTTCACAAAAGTTATTTCAATCTCCCAAAGGAGAAAAAGAGTCACCTTGCAACAAAGAGCTGTGTGCTCATCCTGGAGCCATATCCCTGTCTGAACAGCTCACGGCTCATTCCGTATTTCCTCACTGTGCTCTGAGCTATGGTAACTTACTATGGACTCGTACTGACCCTTAGAAGTGGCGTGTTCGCAGCCTAAGCTCAGTATTTCCCCCGGATGTTAGGAAGATGCATGTAAGGTTGACTTCGTCGGGTTTACCAGTTCTTTACAAAAAGGCAAGTAAACCATCCAACAGGGAAAGGAGAGGAAAGGCAGGCTCTTGCGCACAGGTGTGATGCAGTGCTGCGCGTTGGTCCCTGCTTCTTAATGGATTGTGGAAACAGCCCTTTACATAAGTACCCCTGTCCCCGGTTCCATAAGAAAACATTGAGGTGTGGAGGTGTGGACTGGCCCAGCACAGACTGAGTGGCAGAATGAGAATCCAAGTCATCTGGACTCCAAAAGCTGTGTGCTTCCCACCGTAGAGGGCCGCTAGCATAAACAGAGAATGGAGAGGAGAGGGTGGTGGTTGACAGTCCCCTTGTAGCCAGGGTGACCCAATAGGGCCACCCTGTTCCCTCTCTCTAGGTTGGTGTTCTTAGCTGTGCGGATGCTGAGAGGTTTCGGGGTCGCCATGCCCTGGTGGACTGGGCCTGTGCTGGAAGGCTGTCTGATACTTTCATGAGAGGCCCCTGATGGCAGACCTGTGCTTTGTTTTGCAGATGTGACACTGCTCAGGGAGGAGCGGCCCAAAGTGATCCTGGAAGACGAGGAGAAGGATGGAGACAAGATGGCTATTTAAAGCTCTTCCCCCCGAGACCACTTGTAAATAGGTTAGGATGGTTCCCTGCGTGACCTAGAAAACAGAGACTCGTTGCTGCTCTCATCCTGCCACGGCCCTCCTTTGCCATCAGACACCTTTCCCCAGAGGACGCGCCATGTCCGCTTGCCGGCCGCCAACCTGCCCCTCTCCTCCCCCGGTCTGGTTCCTCTTCCTACCTCGTGAGTCTCCATGTTCAGATGCAGTGAAGGGAGCAGACCGTCATCCGAAATTGGGGGGAACGGGGAAAGCTCCGTGTTTCGCTTCTGTATCTTCTGGGTCAATTCCTGGAGCTAAGGATACGGAGAACGTGGGATCTTGGCTTACGCTGCTGGGCAGGACTTGACTGGCACCATCCAAACGCCGGTCCAGGTGGGGGCTCCCAGCTGCCAGGGAGGGAGGTGAGAGTGTGTGTGTTAGACACTCTCCTGTTGCTTTGGAAACATGGTCCAGGTGTCCCTGGGGACATCCTTGAGACCCTGTAACTGATGCCCTAAAGGTGACTAGATAGCTAGGGGAGTCCTCCCAGCCAATCCCACCCTGGCTGCAAATACCAGAGGAAGAGCCTTCTGGTCTACCTGGGAAGCTTAGCGATATGTCCTATTTGTCTTGATTTTTTTTAGAACATCCCTTAACCATGTTGGCCTAAAATTTGAGAATCATGGCACAAGTGAGTTCTTACTAACTAATAGCAGGTAAAATACCAATCGCTTGTGATGACTTTGAAAATAATTACTTGCAAGGCCATGCGTCTATGTTTAGCATCTTCACTCACTTAGACCTCAGCATCCTTCCCTGGAGAGGAGGGAGGGAAGGTGTGGCCTCGGCTCATGGCCAAAGTCTCCCCGTAGCCCCCCAGCCTGCAGCGTGTGGGTACCGTGGGAGGCTCTGCACAAACGAGGGCCTCATCCGCCAGGGGAGGGGCCTGGGGAAAGGCCAGATCCCGCCTCGAAGTGATTGTCTGGGAGTTCTGTGTCTGCCCTGGCTCCAACGGTTTGGTAACCCTGCTCTTTACGTCCTTCTCACAAACGTGGAGAAGAGGCAGCCCCTGCCGGTAATAAAGATGCTTCTCACCCCCCTCACAACCTGGCGCCTTTTTTCTACAAATACTCGGTGCTTCCGCCACGAAGGGGAGGCTGGGAAAGAGATTTACGGAATTGTTTGGCTTGGTTTTGACCCCCAGAGGTTTAAAAACGTCTGAATGAGTCGTTGACATGTAACAATCGAATAAGGAAAACAGACATAAAATTCTAGATTCTCTTGGGAAAACACTTTGGATCTGGCAACTCCAGGCTCCCTGTGAACCCTGGCAAGCGTCGGCTGGTGCTGAGCACGGTGCCCTTTTAGAAGGAACTTAGGGCCCTAGCAGGTTTGGCTCAGTGAATAGAACACCAAACTTTGGGTTGAAAGATCCTAGGTTCGATTCCAGTCAAGGGCACATCCCTGGGTGGCAAGCTCTATCCCCAGTAGGGGGCACTCAGGAGGCAGCCAATCAATGATTCTCTCCCATCATTGATGTTTCTGTCGCTCCCTCTCCCTTCCTCTCTGAAATCAATAAAGATCTATTTAAAAAATAAATAATAGAAGGAACTTAGGTTCTCCATCTCATCCCCTGGCCCAGCTGGCGTATTCACCCCCTGGCTGCAGCCTCCGGCCTTCACACTGGAGTCAGGTCCCCTGCCGAGTCCCCACCCCTTCCTTACCTGTGGTCCTGGGGCTCCCTCTCCAGCTGGTCCCAGGGCTCCCCGTCTGCTGCCGATGGCCCTAATCACGGCCTCGAGAGAGGAAGACTGGGGCTGGCGGTGGTTGGATTGAACCAAGATTTTAAGGAGCCAAAGTAGGCGGAGACCTGTGGACAACAGCGTTCTGTCACTGCCAGCAGTGTTTTACCCAGGGGGTCCCACTAAGCAAACAAAGATGCCTTCTGGCCTTTCAGACTTGCTGCACTAGCACAAGCTACTCCCACAGCCGTGCCCACAGGGTGTGCCCCCAAGAGTCCTCCCGTTTCTAACTCCCCGGCCTAGAGTAGGAAGTGGACTGGCTGTGGCAGAGACCAAGGCCTGGGGTTCTGGCCCCGATAGTGCCACACTGAGAAGTCCCTGGAACCTTGACAATGAGGAGAATCACCCCTCGTTGGTCTTCATAGTTTTAGAATTAAATGAGAGTATGTGTGGCCCAGAGTCTGTACGCTAAGAGCTGTACATCCATCTATAACATAAGGCAGCTTTAAGACGCCTTCAGAGGATGGGCTGTGCCTTTTCCACAGCCAAGTCCCCGCCGCCTGGGTACTAAGTGGGTAGCACTTATGTGGACCTGACTGACGGACCCTGAAGACGTACCTCACGTAAGGCAGTGGTTCTCAACCTTCCTAAGGCCGCGACCCTTTAAGACAGCTTCCTCATGTGGTGGTGACCCCCACCCATAAAATTATTTCCGTTGCGACTTCATAACTTTAATTTTGCTACTGGTATGAACTGTCATGTAAATATCTGATAGGCAGGATGTATTTTCATTGTTACAAATTGAACATCATTAAAGCATAGTGATTAATCACAAAAACAATACCTAATATATATTGTGAAATATTTCTTTCTAATTACAAATAAATGAAATTTTGTCTTGAATCATGGTGTAGCATGGGCAACAGTCTTCATATAACAACAGTAAACTACATTACTACACTTTGCTACACCGAGGAGCGGTGTGTTGGTTCCTAAGACCATGGGAAATAGGTGTTTTCCGATGGTCTCAGGCGACCCCTGTGAAAGGGTCGTTCGACTCCCAAAGGGGTTGCGACCCACAGGTTGAGAACCACTGACGTAAAGGGTCCCGAACGGAAAGGCCAGCCTCCCCTCCCTGGGAAGATGGTCTTCTCACACAGCCTCAGAGGGCACGCTCAGAGGGGTGAGGGACAAGGCCAGCCTGAACATCTATCTGACCCACCTGGGCCACTTGGGGGGGCTCGGAAGGAAGCCAGATCTCCCTCACTTCCCCTCCCCACGTGGCCCTTTCAGACACGCAGAGCTTGAACAATGAAGACCACATTCAGATCCAAATAGCACTCAATTCATAGTGAGGGACTTCTCTCCGGCTAAACCAGTGGTTCTCAACCTTCCTAAGGCCGCGACCCTTGCATACAGCTCCTCATGGGGTGGTGACCCCCAACCATGAAATGTTGCTACTGTGATGCATCATGATATAAATATCTGCATTTTCTGATGGTCTCAGGCGACCCCTGTGAAAGGGTCGTTCGACCCCCAAAGGGGTCTCAACCCACAGGTTGAGAACCGCTGAGCTAAATAGTCTTAGAGAAATGAACGCATCGCCCGCCGGTGGCCCATTCAGAAAGAAGGCCCCCCTGAAAGGCATCCCCCATGAACTGGCCACCCACAGCGGGCCCCTGGCTCATGCTGAGGGCAGCCACCCAACCCCAGGCTCTGAGATGGGGAGACACTGGACTCTTGCAAAGCCCCCACAGGACTGGCGCCTTCATTCAAACCCAGACTTCCTTTCACAGCTGCTGCCCCAGCCCCTGTCAGCCTCTGCTGCCTCCTTCCCACACCACGCGGGAAAGCTGGTGGAGAAGGAGCATGCAGGACCATGAAGGACTCAAGCTGTGCTTGCTTTTAAGTACAGTGGTACCTCGAGATACGAGATTAATTCGTTCCATAACCTCGAGGCGTGGGAAACTATGAGACACTCGAATCTCGGTAAACTGGTGGGTCATGTGCAGCCAGCCGATCAGCGTGATGACTCCTATCTCAACTGTTGCTCGTATTTCAAAGCAAAAATCGCTTGCTCGAGCTCGCTCAACAGCTCGTATCTCAAAAATCTCATATGTTAGGGCACTCGTATCTCGAGGTACCACTGTACAATGAGTGAACCCTCCCACCCCAGCCTGCGGGCCCCGTTATTTTCTCAGAACAAAGCCTCAGGTGGCGGGTGGTTAGAAAAGTAAGTCAGCCCCCCAATGGTGCTTCCTGGCTGAGAACCCGGGCTGGCTCCACGATGGCTGGTGCAGACCCTTTGCCATCATGGGGACCCGGGGCTCCCTCCACATGTGATTGTAAGTGTGAAAGTGTCACTCACACAGCTCCCCGAGGCTCTGGGTGAGCGCACCCAGTGGCTGCAGCGAGAAGGCCCCACACTCTGGGACCCAGGCTGCCTTTGAACTGGCTTTGGAGTGGCGTCTCTACAGGGGTCGGCACAGGACAATGACCAGAAGCCAGGACCCAAACGGGGGCAGAAAACGCTGCCCAGATCAGGGCTCCGGAGACACTGGGCTCCTGGCAGTTCCTGACACGCGCAGTGCTCCCTCCTGCCACAGCACCCCGCCACCGCCGGGATGCTCCCCCTTGTTCCTCCTGACCCCACGCCTGCCCCCCAGGCCCAGTGAAGTCCCCTCGGCAAACACCACTTCCTCAGGGAACACGCCTCAGTGTCGGACAGGCCGGGGTCTCCATCGTTTGCATGTCCTCTCCCTCCGCGTTCTCCTCCGCTGTCCTCCCCTCTGTTCACGGCCTCCACGTGTGACAGACTCACAGCACCCCCTCGCGGTGGTGGGAGGCCCAGGGACGCAGGATTGGGTCTGGTTTTGCAGCCACTCATTCCCTGTACCTGGCCTAGAGTTTAGCATGACGTGGATGCTCAAGAAATACCAGCAGGGAGGGAGGGAGGGAGGGAG